>JAQQPU010011610.1:0-13844 GCA_029168905.1 Artemia sp. Kazakhstan ARC1039 | reverse complement strand
TATATATATATATATATATGTGTGTGTGTGAGTGTGTGTGTGTGTGTATACTATATTTATATGTGAGCAATAATTGTATATTTCAGTTATCAAAAACAGCTCCGTAATTTTTTGGGAAAATTGGTATCTTGGGACATTCTCGCATACAAAAACGATCTAGATAGCTCAGAAGTCTTGGAAAATTCGTTAAAAACCTTAATTTTTTGAAAAAAACTGTAATAATCAAATATCTTTGAATAGATGCAGTATGAAAAGACATTAAATTGCCTAAAGAACAAAAAACTGGTAATTGAAAAATATTTATATATATATTTTAATAACCGATTTCAGCAATTCATAAACCTTAAAAAATATAACCAAAAGTTTGAAGCTTAGCAGAAATTGTTGTTAGAAATTGGACTTGCTTAATAATCAAATATCTCCGAATCAATACAGTATGAAAAGACATTAAATTGCGTAAAGAGTAAAAAATTGGTAATTGCAAAAATATTTGTATATATATTGACAAGGGGTTACAACAATTCCAAAACGTTGTTAGCAATCAGACTTGCTGTAATAATCAAATATTTTTGAATAGATTCAGTATGAAAAGACATTAAATTGCCTAAAGAACAAAAGCTGGTAAATGCAAAAATATTTGTATTTATTTTAACAAGGGATTCAAACAATTCAAAAACCTTAAAAAAGAAAACCAAAAGTTTGAAGTTAAGTAGAAATCGTTGTAAGAAATCGGACTTGCTGTAAAAATCAAATATCTTTGAATAGACTGCAGTACACTAAATTGCCGAAAGAGCAAAAACTGGTAATTGCACAAATATTTGTATAGCCTATATTTTGACATGGAATTACAGCAATTCCAAAACCTTAAAAAGGAAAACCAAAAGATTGAAGCTTAGTAGAAATCGTTGTTACAAATAAGACTTGCTGTAATAATTAAATATTTTTTAATAAATTCAGCATGAAAAGACATTAAATTGCCGAAAAAACAAGAAACTGGTAGATGCAAAAATATTTGTATTTATTTTAACAAGGGATTAAACATTTCAAAAACCTTAAAAAAGAAAACCAAAAGTTTGAAGCTTAGTAAAAATCGTTGTAAGAAATGGGACTTGCTGTAATAATCAAATATCTTTGAACAGACTGCAGTATGAAAAGACATTGAATTGCGGAAAGAGCAAAAAACAGGTAATTGCAGAAATATTTGTATATATTTAAACAAAGAATTACAACAATTCGAAAACCTTTAAAAGTAAAACCAAAAGTTTGAAGCTTAGTAGAAATCGTTGTTAGAAATCTGACTTGCTGTAATAATCAAAAATCTTTGAATATACATTAGTATGAAAAGAGATTTAGTTGCGTATAGAACATTAAAACTGGTAATTGCAAAAAAAAAATTGTATATATTCTAACAGGGTATTACAAAGTTTTCATTTATGTTCTTGTAACACTATATGGTGTTGATGTTTCTTTTTCTTTTCTCTCTGGGACGAACCTGAGTTTTCTCTTACAGTGACGTCAATAATTATTCAGTTAAAAGGAGTAAACATCTGTACTGTTATTACTACTGGCTAAAAAGTCTTGAGCTTTTGAAATTGAGTGTTGTAGAAAAAATACTGAAGAATGCTATCTATCTTTACCACAAATCTTCATCATAGATGCGGCAGTAAAGACTAATTTCATCATCTCCGCAAGCCCAAAAACTTTGCCTTTTCCAGGAAAATTTAACGTTCAGCCAGAAAAGACATCTTGGCAGGGTTGCCAACTTGAACACTCTTCGTGTGAAATGCACTCTTATTTTCATTGCACTCTTTCACACCACGGTCCAGATTTGCACTCTTTTTGCCCATTATTTGATCTTTGCACTCTTTTTTGCACACTTCTATGAAATGATGATAGAAAAAGTATTAAGCGAAATAAAAATTTAAATTAAACTATTTAAGTGCAAAAGACAGAACAGCTAGCCGGGCTGATGTAGGATCACTGTTATCTATGCCTGGGCTGTTCCCCGGGCGTTATTCTTGTTTTTTCAACCATTTACCAAGAAGTAGATCAAAGCATAGATAGCCAGTGAAAACGTAATAAATTCAAATCAAGTTTTATAGAAGGAAGTTGAAAGCTGTTTGGCTCAACTGTTCTTCATGGAAATGGAAAAGTGAGTATGAAACATGAAGTAAGGCGATGTAGAAGCAACAACCAAAATAAACCAACTAAGGTCTAATCTCAAACTGATAAAATTCTGCAAGGACTTTAGGCCTGTGCTCCATTTTAAAGCGTGAATGACCCATATCTTCTTGTGATAGCCATTATTTCTGAAATAAACATTTTATCTTACCAGCCAAGGGTCCTAGAAATTGCTTTGGATTGGACCCATACTGCCAAAATGATACAAAAGGGTAAATTATGAAAATATATTGTAGCCAAAAATTGTAGTTTAGACTTTAGATACTTCTTGCTATATTGGAAAGCAGTTGAGTTAGGTGAATGACACTTTCAGAAATGAATCCAGGGCCGAAAATATTCGAGCCATTTGAAAATGACAATGAAAAATGGGCAAATATTGAGCAGTTCATATTTTGATCTATGAATAAAGTGAACATACCACTTGATGCCTTTACTTATGCTCTTTCCGAATATAATAATCGTTTTTGGTGCAAATTCACTTCACCCCACCCAAATATACCAATTAAGGGTATATATTTGCACATTAGGGTGGGGATGAAATTCAAACTTACAATTTAACATTCCTGATTTAACATTCCAAATTTAACATTCCTTTGCGTCGGAAATGAACTTTACGATACCCCCTCCCCTAATGAGTAAATATATACCCTAGGGGTTGGGAGTAAAGTGGATTTACAATTAGTATATTTGGAAAGAACACAAGAAAAGGCATCGACTGGTATGTTTACTTTATTCATAGGTCATTATTATGAACTGCTCAATAAGTTCGTGGTAACGAACTGTAAGTAAGGAGCGACCCGGCTCAATTGTAACCGAAACTGTAGAAAACGGAATTTTGATGCCAATAGATACATCAAAAGAATCATATTTTAATGCTAATTTCAAATATATAAGTTTCATCAAGTTTAGTCTTACCTATCAAAAGTTATGCGTCTGAGAAAATTTGGCTGATTTTCGAAAAAAGGGGCAAAGATCCCCTAAAAGCTATAGAACCTTAATGAAAATCACACCATCATATTCAGTGTATCAGAGAACTCTACTGCAGAGGTTTTAAGATCCTATCTATAAAAATGTGGAATTTCGCATTTTATGCCAGAAGAAAGATCACGGATGCGAGTTTATTTGTTTTTGTTTTTTTTTTTTCCCAGGGGTGATCGTATTGACCCAGTGGTCCTAAAATATCGTAAGAGGGCTCATTCGAACTGAAATTAAAAGTTCTAGTTCTCTTTTTAAGTGACCAAAAAAATGGAGGGATACTAGGCCCCCTCCCACGCTCATTTTTTTCTCAAAGTCACCTGATAAAGATTTTGAGATAGCCATTTTGTTCAGCAGGGTCGAAAATACGATAACTATGTCTTTTATGATGACTTCCCCTGAAGTCGCCAGGGGGAGGGCTGAAAGTTATGAACTTTACCCAATGTTAACATATAGTATTGATTATTGGGAAATATACAGACGTTTTCAGGGGGGATTTTTTCTAGTGGTGGGGGCGGGGGAGTGGGTCGGGGGTTATGTGGGAGGATCTTTTCATGAAGGAAGTTTTCATGGGGGAAGGGACATTGCTATGAAGAGGGCGCCGGATTTCCCAGCATTATTTAAAAAAAGATCATAAATTATATATATAAAAAAATCAAGTTTTTCAACTGAAAGTAAGGAGCAACATCAAAACTTAAAACGATAGAACACATTAAGTATATGATTTGGTTCACCTCCTAGTCAATACATCGCTCTTTAAGCCAAAGATTATTTAGTACTTTCATAAGAGCTATTTATTCTAATTAACGGCATTTGTGATTAAGGGTTCAATTTTATAGAATTAGAACAAAATTCGAACTTTAGCTCAAAGAGCAAGGTATTGACTAGGAGGCGAACCCTCTAATATACGTATTAAAAATATATGAATATAGAAGTTCGTTATGTAAGTTAATTCGTAAGTTTCGTATATTTATTACTAATAAAAACGTTCGTAAATAAAATTAAACAGGTTTCGAGAAAGCCATTTAACCAAATAAAAGTAAAATTAATATCCAAATTTGGTTTTAATTATTCATGTACGGTGAGCCAAAATCAAAACCTGCATTAGTTCAAAAACGTTGAAAAATTAAATAAAAAAAAACAAGTTTTTTTTAACTGAAAGTAAGGAACGACTTTAAAACTTAAAACGAACAGAAATTATTCCGTATATGAAAGGGGCTGTCCCCTCCTCAACGCCTCGCTCTTTACGCTAAATTTTGACTTTCTCACAACTTTATTTTTTTTTAACAATGAAAAACATTAGCGCAAAGAGCGAGGCGTTCAGGAGGGCACAGCCCCTTTCATATACGGAATAATTTCTGTTCGTTTTAAGTTTTAAAGTCGTTCCTTACTTTCAGTAAAAAAAACTTGTTTTTTTATTTAATAGTACCAAAAAGACAGGTACGGTATACTAAAAAATGATCATTTTCTGTGGATATTGGAATCATGCGGGCCTATCTTAGGTTTCATAAGAATTCTGAAGACTCAAAATTTCAGTTGGGGGAAGCATCCATTTCGCTAGCTGAATTTTGAGTAGGACTGAGCTTAAAACATCTTTGTCTTTGCTAAGCTTTGCCTATGGACAAAGCTTGGCAGAAGTACTAAGTGCTTATATTCTCAATTTTAAGCAAAGCTGATTGTAGAATAGGCTAATCACCCCTTATAACATTCCCGAGAGCTTATGCAGTAAGCAAGTATTCTTGTACAAGAGACAAGGAGAAAAAAGGTGCTTAGTATTTCTGTCTAAGCTTTTTTCCTTTTTTGCATACTTATTTCAGCCTTTGTTTTAAACACTTTTGAAATAAAAGAAAGTTTTTTCAACTGAAAGTAAGGAGCAACATTAAAACCTAAAACGACCAGAAATGACTACGTATTTGAAAAGGGTCGCCCCTTCCCCTACTCCTCGCTCTTCACTCTAATGTGTTTTAGGACTTTTAAAAAAGCTTCTTATTGTTCTACTTAAACGACCTTTGTGTATTAGGACTCTTTTTAAAGAATTAGGACGAAATTCAAACTTTAGCGTAAAGAGTGAGGTGTTGAGGAGCAGACAACCCCCTTCATATACTTTGTAATTTTTGTTCGGTTGAAGTTTTAATGTTTCTCCTTACTTTCAGTTGAGAAAACTTGTTTTTTTATTTAATTTCTGATCGTTTTTAAATGATGCCAGGACTTAGCTTACTGTAAAGGGTGTTATAAAAACATAATCGGATGTTTGGCAAACTTGAGGCACCTTCTTCGAACAAACTTCCACAAGAGCAGGGTTCAGAACAATTAGACATCAATGCTGCAGCATGAAGACCTTCCCAAAAAATTACATACAGTCTACAATTGAAGCCAGCTTAAAGCTTACGTCGTGGGTCGTCTTGGAAGACATTCCCATTACAAAATGGACACTTTAATCCCAGTCCTGAAAAATGCTTTTGGGGACTCAGAAATTTGTAAAAGCTTCAATCAGGGCAGAACTAAAAATAGTGGGATAATTAGACACGTCATTGCCCCTGCAGAAAGAGATATGCTTTCTTGTGAACTGAAGAAAGCTCATATCTCTTTAATAGTTGACGGATCTACCGATAAATCTTGGCAGAAGTTCTTGGTCCTTTTAGCAAAGTACAAAGACTCCAAAGATACAGTGCGAGAAGACTTTCTGGGGCTTTTGCCAGTAAGTGATTCCAGTTCAGAAGGGCAAACACGTCTGATACTTTGACAATTGGAAAGCGTAGGAATGCCTTTGCAAAATTTGATGGCGATTGGCTTTTACAATTCCAGTGTTAACACTGGACATCAAAAAGGTCTTGGTGTACTGTTAATAGAATATATGCCAGATTTTTTTGTGCTAGGCTGCATTAGCCATTCCCTTGCTCTCTGTTCTGCATATGCAGCTAAGAAGTTGCTAGATGGAATTGAAATTTTTATTCGTTACGTAGTTGCATACGTAGCAAATAGCCCAAAAATACAGGATGAACTAAAGATCTACCCAAATTTAAGCCATGTGGAAAACCATAAGGTTTTGCAGATTTAAAGTACCCGATGGCTCACCCTTGAAGCTTCCTTTGAAGCGAATCCTTGAGCAGTAAAACCCGCTCCTTTTATTCTTTACCAACCATGGAGAGGGTGACTCCGCTAGAGATGGAGGAGCCAAAGAAAAGGCTAAGTAAATTCTTGCTTTTATGCGTGATTCATCTGTGAAAGTTACTTAGTATTTTCTTTCATTTGTCTTACTGAAGATCAATGCACTAAAAAAAGAGTTTCAAGCTGAGGGAACACGGATTCACAGACTTTTGGGAAGTTCGCGACAGACGTATCTGTTGCTCCTCAAGTGCTTTGTCAAAAAGGAAGAAATAGGCCGCGTACAAGATCCATTTAAAGTTCGGTTAAGCCCATTTCATTTTCTTGCACTTGATTGTATAAAGTTGAGACCAAATGCACTGTGCCTCATGAGAAGCCTGCAAAACACTGGCCTATTGAGTGCTCAGCAGGTTCACTGCATCAAGATGAGCTGTCTGAGTTTTTTTTTTGCAATTGTGTTCACAAATGAGCAAACGGATTGACTACAATGACCTAACGTTGGAAAATCTCAAATGCTTAAGTCTGAATGTTGCCTTATCTGGAGATTTGGACACACTTGTGCCTCTTCTTCTATGGTTTCCAAATTTGCTGGGTGACACTGAGGCACAACGTGATAAAATGCAAATAAAAATACAATTAACACGCAATTTTGTGTGCTGTTTTGAAGGATGTTAAATCCGTTTTGTTTCTGCTTCTATTTTTTTTCGCTGTGCTAGGGTACAGTACTTGACTTGACTACAGAGAAGTCAGCTATAGTTTACGACTAGTTACTTGAACCTATTATATTCCTTTCAAAACGTTTGGATAAAATAAAGACAAAACTTTAACTAAACATTGAATGTAGTCAACTATAGTTCAGTTAAAAATCTAATCAATCAAAATAAACACCTGCAAATTTAAAGCAGAGCATTACCTTTTAAGCTAAAAAAAGAATGATAATCATTATCTAACTTATACGAGATAATCATTATCTAACTTAACTAATATGTTTATCGATCGAAGGATAACTGATAATTATGTGTAAATGGCGTATGAATGGTCAGAACACTGAAAGGGGCTGCGCGCGTGGCTGGAGCCGCGTGCGCGCAAATTTTTTGACTTGCACACGCTTTTAACAAATTGCACTCTTTTTTGGCCTTGATTTGCAATATTTTTTGGCGTCTGCACTTGGCAACCCTGCACCTTGGGTGTCTTTGAAGTAAGTCTATTGCGTAGAAAGGTTAAATTCATTTTAACTTCTCATCGGAAAAACGTATTTTGAGGTAACCTGTCTCTGCATCCTAGTCGGAGCCTGGCTCAAGGAGCACCGCAAACTGTATGAGAGGAACTTTCAGTGCTTTAACATAAATATAATAGGAGTTAAGCCCTAACGGTATAAATGATGGCACAGTGCTACGCAATGAAATTAAGGCATTCTAGAACAAGGTCAATCTTGATTAATTAAAGTTTTTACAGGGCCAATATTTGGTTCCACCTAAGATTTGTTAGAAAATAGGTAAAAATTTATTTTTACACTAAATTTCATTGAGTATGAAAAAGTTGGGGCTAGGTTAGCCTTAGAAAGTAGGTTTGTCTTAAAAATGCACTGGTGTATTCCACCCTTTTGGTAGAAGCTTTTTTTTTAACCTTTCCAAAAGCAAAAGTAGGTTTTTATAATTAATTCTTATTTCGATCAATAATGCAAGATAGCATTAGATCTTTATTTTTCGCTCCTTCCTAAATTTATGTGCCTTATACTCTTTAAGCCTAGCGCTCATCTGGCTTTTTAGGGATGAAAAGGAGAGCAAATCAAACAATGGAACTGCGAAAAAAGAGATTTTTCTTTCTACAGAGCTAGGGAAAGAGAGTTTTTGTTTGATGATGTATTTGGCGTTTTGTCTATGAAATGTGCATTGAAAACTGGGTTTTAATCTTAACATATATTAGTCTCAGTTTTAGTTGAATACACTTTGGAAATTAGTAATTGATTTCCATTCAAAAAAAAACTCGGGAATTTTTAATCCACAAAAAAACAACAACATAATATTAAGAGCCTTAGGGAGAAAGAAAAAAGGGTTTTATTAAAAAGAAATAACACACATTAACAACAAAACCCGAAGTTTATAAAACTTGTGTGGGCAGACATCAACCTTTACAAAACCCTACAAACACAATCACTACCAGCCATCCTTAGCCCCCCCCCCAAAAAAAAAGGCAAAACAATAAATAATAATAAAATAAATAAATAAAAGTAAACAAAATAAATTGATTTCAAATAAATTTCACGACCTAACTGGATACCGAAGACGCAAAATTAAAATCATTCTTCTATTCTATCTCCTCGTTGCTCTCCCAAAAAAAAGTATCACAATCACTCGAGAGAAAATTCGCTCAGCAGGGAATAAAATTCATGTGTAGACAAACACTGTCCTTTTCGTTTACTGTGAAATTCATTTAGCTCATCATTTGTTGAAATAGCCCGAGGTAATAGTTCCCCCACCCGAGGGCCAACATGTCTTATGGAAAAAAAAGAATCGCTTTGTAATGATCTGAGGTCGCCAGACTAGTGTCGATGCTATAGTCGAGTAATTATAGAAATCAGCACCACTTGTAAACATTTCCCTAAAACACTCAGGTAATAATGCGCGTGTTTATTTAAACATAAACAGAGCATTAAAAAAACGGAATAATCCAGCAATCGGTAATATATTTACTTGATTATATCCATGTCAAACTGAAATATTACGATTATCTCCAGCTAAAACACGTAGAACATTGTTTTGTGAACGTCTAGGGGACAAAGGTGAGTTAAAAACTTACTTGGCTACACAAGACAACCATATAGAAGGTATGGGTGAACAAAAGAAAAATAAAGTAATCTCATAATATTTTTTGGTAAAAAGTACTTCAGTTTTCTCATATCCCAACATTTCTTACAACCTTACCGCTAACACATGAAATGTGCTCTTTGAAGTTATGGCACTCATCAACAATCAACCCTAGATAGTTTGTCGAAACTTCCCGAGGCAGAGAATTTTCGCTGAACTGTATTTTCTTAATCCATGGGTAGTAATTGCTACTTCTACCGCACATTACAAAATGGGATTTGGCATGTTTTAGCTGAAGTCTGTTGACCCTCATTCATTTTTTAATGTTTAACATGCCAGTTTGAAGATTCTGTATGAGCATTTCCCTGGTTTTCGCAGCAACAGTTAGATGCGTTTCATCAGCAAAATAAGACAAAATAGATTTTGATGCTCCAGTATCACTACATTTTAAATAAAGGAATTTTTATTTACTATTTGGTCGCGATTTTAGAATCCCGTATGATGAGATTATCGAGTCCCGGCAATATTACAATAACTCGGTGGATTACAAACAAGAATTCATAAATAGGATGAGGAAAAGTTATAAGACAGTAAAACAAGAGTTGGAAAAATGTAAAATATGTCAAGAGCTAAGAAACCTACCTAAAATCAAAGGGAATATAGATTTTAAGATAAGAGATTGTGTCTACCTAAAAAATGAGGCAAAAGCAGAAGGCAAAAGACTTTCCAATAAATATTCTGGACCGTACAGAATAGTCAAAAAGTACGATAACGATTATACTTTTAAAATGGTGAACCCCGATAGTGGAAGAACTTACAAGGCGCATGTTAGCCGAATAAAAAGAGCAAAATTTCTAGAAAGATGGGTATCGCGCCCCTCGTCTACCGATTCGTCAGACAAGGAAAATGAGCCCCCTAAATCAAGATTGGCAGAGCTAAAACCCTTTAATTTCAAGCAAGACTATTTTGAGAATGATAGTGACGAGGAAAACTTTGAAGAATTTTTAGTTATGAAAAATCTAGTTATTCCTAAAAGAAAATCCCTATTACCAGTGAGAATGAAAACGCCAAAAAGCCCAAAAAGTTCATCAGCAGAGAGCCCAGAAGAATTAGATTATACATTACCTCCGAAAAAACAATTTTTCCCAGATAAAATTTCGACCCCTTGTCCCCCCAAAAGATTTCCAGGCGATATGGTTTCCCCTGAAACACCAATAGAGAGGCCCCTGTCATTGCAGGAGGAATTGAACAAAGCTTTAGAAACTCCGGGTATTATTGTAAAGAAAACTCCTCCCAAAGATTCAATTCAAATAAATCTGCGAGAATTGGATTTAATAAATTTCCCCATAAAAAAGAGTCAAAGTACATTTTCTAGGAATAAAACTCCCAAGGATGACCAGCAAGGAAAATAGCATGACATAACTGTGTAAAAAGTTAAGCCCAAACAACGGACTTAATGGAGGGAGACACTAGTGCAAAAAATGCCCCATCCCCCTGAAGACATGGCATTTAAACAATGGCGGAACCCCGCAAAAACTTTTGATTCCTCTCAGAGTTCTCAAGAGTCTTTAAAATCTCCCGAATTGAAAACTCAAAGCCAGGACTTCGAAAATTAACCTTCTACTTCCAGAGGAGTAGAAATTTACGAAGGGAGGGCAGGTGAAACCTCAAAAACGCGAATGGCCACTTCTAAAAGTTCTAATGCGGAATCATCAGAAACCAGTTCCGAATAATCTGACGACGAATCAGACCATATAGTAGTTAAAGAAATAGCGAAATCGGAACCGACTTCAGCGGCCGCGCACGCGAAAGAAACAAAATTAAAAGGGCAAGAATTTTTGAAAAAACAGTACAAAAAGTTTGATCTTATATCGCTAGCAAAACCGAAAAAGGAAAAAACCGTAAGAAGTCGAGGAGAAAGTAACGTCACAATCGGGTAGAACGGTTAAGAAACTGGACACATAAAAATACCCTTAAAAATACGAAAAAAAAAGATTTTTAATGGATAGGCGTCATAAAGGAATAATAATTTAAAAAATTTTAGCTCACAAGTAAAAATCATACAACTATAAAAATGCTGTACAAAAATTTTGTTCAACATATATCAAGGCTTCGCACGAATCAAAACCGTCTGATACCGTCTGTTCAATATATATCAGTTCTCGAAAACAAATTTTAATTAAAAAGTCACATTGCATGTAATTAATTCGAATAAATTCCTTTAATATAAAAAGTCTACCCGTACCATTCCAGTACGATGTATCCAGTCCAACTGAAAGAAGTCTTGATAGGAAGTACTAAACGAGAAATATTCATACATCTTAGACATGATCTTTGGTTATTTTCTGTTCCAAGAGAAACTGCTGGAACTTTGTCTTGTTATAATAATACAGAAAGAATAGATCCAAGTTACAGGACAGAATTACTGTTACAAGATGTGGGTACGATAACAATGAAACAAGGATGTCGACTTGTAACTAAAGAGTCAACTGTTCGAAAGCCGTTAATTACCACGAGCACAAATATAATAAGTCCCAAAATTATCAATTTCAAGGCAATTAACCTGTCATACACTATTCCCAATATAGAAAGTGAGGAAATGAAAACCTTGATATGGTCCAAAATAGAAAAGATTAAAGGGACATTAAGGCTTACAAAAAAAAGAGAAGCATTAGACACCCAGATTCCCCTAACTACAAATGAAGACCAAAGATTAACGTACGTGGATAATAGATACGGATTATTCTCAACCAATTTCTGGTGCAACATACTACTGACCGTATGTTTCGTATTCGCGATTTCCCAGACCATGAGAACCTTACTGACTTTTAATTATGGTAAACTCCTGAGACTAAGAAGGCAAACCCAAAAGAAAAACACGGGGAAACGGCTGAAATGCAGAAGTTAAATCCGGAACCCCATGAGAACGTCTAAGCCAAGAAAAAGGGAAGATATTAGAAAACGAGTGGTTATAGAGGTCTCCACTTGTCCTTGCTATGTCTTGTTCCCTCATTGTAAGTGTCGTTTACGTAAAACCGTGTGTTTATGACCCTGCAACATGCGCTTCTAAAACATCACGGACGTGCGTGAACAATGAAGGCATGAAATATGTTGTAAACTGAGACCTCAAACTAAATGATGTAGCTTAATTTATGTTAAATGGTTATTTTAAATCTAGCGTAGAATTAAATAAGTGCCGAAGGAAATTAAAGTAAAATGTGTGTATTAGAGTATACTAATGAGTATAATGAGAGACCTTACCTAATGTTAAAGGAATTAATCTCTTAGATCGTCGTTATTCTATAACAACTCAGAAGGAATTCTATGTGTCTGAAACCAACATGATAATAATGTCGTTTTATTAAAATCAATATTTATGTAGTAATATTAGAGTATCTATTTAATATTGTCTTGTAGGGTAATATTCACCCTAAAATGCACCTAATCGTATTGTTTATTATGTATTAAGACTACTTGATTTTAAAGAACGTGTGATTCAGCCTCGTTATTTTTATTACAGGAAGTGGAATGACATATTGGAAATCGATCATTACAATCCATAGTCCAGTTCAGATACAACTTAGTAGCATCTATTTTCATCATACCTCAACCAACAAAAACTACTCACCATAGACTCCAGGCAATTTTCGTCCTAGCTTCGTTTATGAAAATTACAGTTACCTTTTGATCGTTGTTTCCTCAACCACAAACCATACTAAGCATCAGGTAACACTATATTTGAATATCAGTATCCAGTGCATTATCGAACTATGTAAACACATAAATCCTAAGAACCCCATCGACCAGTACAAGATATAAGTACATAAATATCACCCTTGATAAGCCTTATGAACCATGTACCATATGACTGTATAGTTAAGATATTTGATGAACCCAAAGATTATTCATGTGTCGGAGATTCACGCGTCGAATCGCTTTCAACAATTTCTTGGAATCCATCCTATCACCTCTACCAAATGCAAAAAAATTCCTATCTCTATTATCCCATAAATGTTACGAGACAATTTCTGAAAAATGGATCTGGAAACCAACCACTGAATTACAGAAACAAAAATTAACCCCAGTGACTAACCCCTCATTGAAAATATACTCCTCCCACAAGTTAAAGACAATATGTTGAAGGAGTCACTGAAGTTTGACGTCGACCCATTCCAAATCCAAACATCAATTCCCCTGTGATTAACCAAGGAATCACCAAAAAAGCTAATAGATGCAAGCCATGCACGAACAATTTTATAACAGATCTATAATCTCTAAGTGCAAGAATGAACAATTTTATACGAGAAATACATTTTCTGTGCTTTAAAATATCCCAAAAATGATATGCTGAGAAGAAAATGAACGCAGTTCCAGTGTTCAACCCCTTAACGATAAGGCATCTTATGAACTATCCAAAAACAGTAGGTGAGAATGAATTCTGATATCAAAATTCCACACACTTGTACCTGGGAGTATCATTTCCTGTTTGAAGATTAGAGAAACCGTTTCGTCCAAGATGAACAATCATGCTCGAACTGTTCTGTGAAGAAACTATATTGTAAGTGTTTTAAATTTTTTGCCAAGACGAAAAGAGTGAAGGACCATAATTTACAACAGAAAGAGTGAGTACGCTAAGAGACATGTAGGTGGTGAAATAGATGTGAATATACACATTTCAGATTTTAATAATTTTGATAAGAAATAGTTTTGAAAAAACAACTTCGATGACTTATTATCAGAATTATATAACGAACAAACCTAGTGAAATGTTTGAAT
>JAQQPU010011609.1:0-27593 GCA_029168905.1 Artemia sp. Kazakhstan ARC1039 | reverse complement strand
TTTCGAAAATCAGCCAAATTTTCTCAGGCACGTAACTTTTGATGGGTAAGATTAAACTTAATGAAACTTATATATTTGAAATCAGAATTAAAATCTGATTCTTTTGATGTATCTATTGGTATCAAAATCCCGTTTTTTAGAGTTTCGGTTACCATTGAGCCGGGTCGCTCCTTACTTACAGTTCGTTACCACGAACTGTTTGATTAGTTAAATAATAAACAGATATTGCCGGTTTTTTTTTTTTGTATTCTCAGTTAACTTTAAACGTAATTTTTTATGAACGGGATTCTTAGTTAACTGAAAAGTTGAATATTAAACTACTATTAAGAATTCTTCGTTGTTAGATACCTAAAAAGAATTTCTGGCAAAAAAATTTGAACTCGACAACTCATGCTTGCCTCCATGGTAAAAGGTTTGAATGGTAAAATTATTTCAAAATAACGAATAGCTATTTCAAAATATGATGTTTCATTTCAGGTTTCGGAGATGGAATGAAGCAGCTGTTTATTAAAAGCACTTACTCAGAGGCTGTTTTTTTTTTTTTTTTTAATTCTGGAGTTAATAATACATGACAAATTTTATGTGGTTATTTTAGTTACAAATGTCTCAATATTTGGAGAAATTAGAAGTCGGTGGAGGACGGGGGGCAAGACTCTTCCGCGCTTACTTCCCTGACAAGGCTGTTCAACCCTGTTACAATTTCCAATCACTGACATTTAAAAAAGAGCTTTGAAAAAAATCACAAGAGAACACAAGTAGATTAAAAGGATCAGTTAATATTCTTTAATTAACTGACAGTTTTCACTTGTTTCCCCCTTTAGGACTGTGAGCTGAATCAAAATCTGATAAATTTAAATTGGTTATAAACACTAAAAATTGGAGGACTTCACCATAAAAAACAGCACAAATATGAAAATATTGTGGCCTCTAATGACATAAAGGCCATAGCCACGATTTTTGTTCGGGGGGGGGGGGGTCAAAAAACAACCTTACGAAACGTATCAAAAAATTGCTTATGTGTATTTCTGTTACTTTTACGCACACAAATTTTGGAGGGAGGGGGGTTCAACCCCAGTAATACCCCCCTCCCCCCCCATGGATACGACCTTGAATGAAACATACTCTTTGCTCTCAGCTGAATCAGGGACCACAAGCATTCGTAAAGTTTCAAGAAAGATCCTCTCGTCCATTTTTTTTAAAACTTTGAAATTCGATTGCCAAAAATCTAACATATGATAATAAAAACGTTCCATTCGCGTAATAAGTCATGACGTAACTTACTACTGTAATTAGCTCAGTGTTCAATATATTGGAATCACTGACAGCCAACGAAAGCCATTCTCTTACAAATAGAATCGTTTTCGTTGGCCAGGGAAGTGCCGTCGAGGCAGGAAAGTTGGCAGTTCCTGTCCTGTCAAAAGAAGTTGGTATGTCGTCAGTCCATTTCCAATATGTTTTTCCAACCCATTTGTTTTTATTTGTTATTTTGTGGTAAAACGGCGACGCCAATTCATGAAAATGTTAGGGGGAGGGAAACATATTTTCAAAATTTAAGTAGAAGGGGTGGGGTGTAAATTTTTCTTTTATCCAATGGAAATACCAAGTGTTCTTAATGAAAATACCATTTTTTTCAAAATCTAAGAGAGAAGGAGCAAACTCTCCATCCCCTGCAGGTGGGGGTGAGGTGATGTGGCAGAATGTATTGTTCAAAATCTAGAGAAGAGAGGATGGGCAATTCAGTTTTTTGTCTATTTTTTCAATCAAAATACCAAAGACGATGTACTTTCCAATGAAAAAAAAAACAAAAAAAAACTATAATCTACATTGAACTCAGGGTAAATCAGTAGTAGATAGCGGGAACAGCTCCCATGTTTTCGACGCGACAGCTGTCTATTAACCATTTGTTGTTCAGGATTTCAGACTTTAAAACTAGGATCGAAAAACATAGTATAAAGCTAATCGCCTGTCACGGAGCTAAATTTAGTTTTTATGAGAGGTGTAGGTGAGAATATCATACCAAACATTTCCAAGTAGAAAACAAAGAAAAATAAAGACCACCAAGTTCTATCATAGGACAGTTTAATTTGTTTTATATGAAAAAAGTAGAATCTCCATAATAATTGCTTACTTTTTTATGGCTGATTGATCAGTATAGAATATACGAAGAGGAAGTGGAAGTTCAGGCCTTGTGGCCCTGGAATCTTTAGATTTTTCCACTCTTCCTCACAATCGGGGTTACCCGCTCTCCGAAATACTTTAAATAGGTGTCGCGTGCCAAGTGTAGCGGAACTGTGCCAAGCGTTTTGGGGAACGTGCCAAGCGTGGCAAAACTGTACGGCGCATGAGGTGTTCCATGATATACACCAGGTGACGGGTAATATGCAATCCTTTGCCCACAATACCACGTGTTTTCCATTGAATTTGCGAATTGGTGGTGATCCCCTCTTAAAAGTTTGCCCCTTCAAAGACAATCCCGCGTATGTGCTCTGTCGTAGTTAGGAAGTTTTTTATGCATATCAAAGTAATTCCAAAAATTTTATATGATTTTAGAGGTATTTCTTTCATGAACGTTTTATTTTTATCAATATCAAAATTAGGTTGTATAGGGACCACGAACATGAATAGATAGAAGAATTCGAAATTATATTATTTAAAAAAACATGCTAGATGTTCTCAGAGGAATTATCTAAGGACATTAATCTAATTACTTAATATTGATATTAACTATCTAATTAATTACTGTTAAAAAAATTATTTAATAATTAATATTAATTAATCAAAATGAATTAATATTAAAATCATAATATTAATTTAATAATCAAACAGATCGTGGCAACGAACTGTAAATAAGGAGCGACCTCAATAGTAACCGGAACTCAAAAAACGGAATTTTGATGCCAATAGACACAACAAAAGGATCAGATTTTTATGCTGATTTCAAATATATAAATTTCATCATGTTTGGTCTTACCCATCAAAAGTTATGAGCCCAAGAAAATTTTCCTTATTTCCGAAAAGAGGGGGAAATATCCCCTAAAAGTCATAGCATCTTAATGAAAATAACACCATCAGATTCAGCGTATAAGAGAAGCCTACTTTAGAGGTTTCAAGCTCCTATCTGCAAAAATGTGAAATTTTATATATTTTGCCAGAAGAGAGATCACGGATGTGTTTATTTGTTTTTGTCCCAGTGCTGATCATATCAACCCAGTGGTCCTAGAATATCGAGAGAGGGCTCATTCGAAAGGAAAAAAGTTCTAGTGCCCTATTTAATGACCAAAAAATAAAGGGCAACTAGGCTTATGTTTTTCCTAAAGTCGCCCGATCAAAATTTTGAGATAGCCCTTTAGTTCAGCATAGTCGAAAATCTAATAACTAGGTCTTTGAGGATGACCCAATCCCCCACAGTTCCCAGGGGAAGGGCTGCAAGTTATGAACTTTCCTCATCGTTTACACATAGCATTGGTTATTTAGAAGTGTACAGACGTTTTTAGGAGGGATTTTTTCTGCTTGGAGGGGGGGGGGTCAGGGGGAGGGGGCTACGTCGGAGGATCTTTCCATGGAGGAAGTTTTTATGGGGGAAGGGAATTTTCTATGAAGTGCCCTTTTTAAGTGACCAAAAAACTGAAGAACAACTAGGCCCCTCCCACGCTCATTTTTTCCCAAAGTCACCCGATCAAAATTTTGAGATAGCCATTTTGTTCAGAATAGTCGAGAATCTAATAACTAGGTCTTTGAGGATGACTTAATCCCCCACAGTCCCGGGGGGAAGGGGTGCTAGTTATGAACTTTGCCGCTTTAAATCTTGTTTTTGAATCTTGATCTCAGGCTATAAATAAAATTTTAAACTACAACGTATTTCTTAACCCTGGAAATATTTCAGAATGTGAGGTTTGTTGACTGCACAGTAAGCAATGAGCAATGTTTCACCAACAGCTTGTGGTACACACTTCAATTTATCTGTTCGTGAAACCCATTTACCCAATATTTTTAGCTAAGCCAAAGTTTTTTTTGGAACCATGCGAAACAATTCCAAAAAACCTACATTGTTGGCCGTAATCAGATCTATCATTTTTTTAGAACAAGAAAATAGGACTTGATTTGAATTCGGAATCCAAAAATTTTAAGTGTCTATTTTCAAAAAAAAAATCAGTTTAGTCTATTTAATTTTTTTCTTCTATTTAGTATTCAAAAAGAAGATTTATTTGCTTTATTATATATTACAGGGAATTTGCAACCTTTATAGGAATTTTTCTTCTAAAATACCATCCCTTGCTTCATCTGCGGATGAAAGATGACAAATTGCCAAAGATTGTCCTTGTCGGCCAACCATCTAGGGCTAAACGAAAAGCATGTCGTCCCCGAATGGATTGAGAGGATGTCGTAAGGAAAGATTAAGGGAAATAGGAACTTCTTGAGAGGGTGTAAAGGGGAAGGCTTTGAATAGATTGGGATGGAGCAGAAGCGTGCATAGCTGTGTTGGCCTCAGGCGACTTGGCACTGCAGTGAGTTGTTAGTAGTAGTAGTAGTAGTAGTTTTCAAGCCTGGATCCGTTTCACAAATAGAAATTTATCTTAGCTAACTTCCAAGTTACCATGGTCGTTTCATCTCCAGACAGTCATTATGCACTTAACTTTGCTAGGCTTTGTTACCTTTGTTAGGACAACGTACCTTTGTTAGGCCAGGCAGGTCCTTTGTTAGGCTACCTTTGTTAGGCTTTGTTACCTTTGTTAGGACAACGTACCTTTGTTAGGCCAGGCAGGTCCTTTGTTAGGCTTTGTTACCTTTGTTAGGACAACTTACCTTTGTTAGGCCAGGCAGGTCCACCAGCGTTAAATTTACCACTTTTGGAGAATATACCTTCAAGTATAAGGCATCGCTGCTAACTCCCTTGTTACTTCCAGCAATTTTATTGGTGTATGCTTGAATTTCTTCTTGAACTTTGCTGAAGTCTGTAAAGACTGTATTTGTGTGCAAAAATCTGGCCCACTCATCATAATCGCCCGTGCCTGCAAACAAAAGCTATGCGAGTTAATTTATTTTTGCGTTCAGAAATTAATTATTAGCGTTTGATCAAAGAAAAAAGAGATCAGTTTTATTGGTAGAAGATATGATAAGTGTTATTCAAAATTAATAAAGCATACAACAACAAACCTGATGTTATTTCCCCAAAAGGCTCTTAGGCTTGTAAAAAAAAAAATAAAAAAAAAGAAAAAAAAAGAAGAAAAAAAAAGAAGGGGGAAACATGTTTCAATTAAGCACTAAATAAAAACAAAACGATTATGAAGATCAAAATATCACTAAAAAAAGTGAAATGCAATAAATACATTAAATAGTCTTCAACCAATCTTACACAAAATCAGAGCAAAGAAGAGAAGAAGAAGTAGAAACTTTTTTACGAGTTTTTTTAATAAACTAAATGAAACGAAAATAAGAGTAAACCAAAAAGTACGTAATTGTTTCCTTTACTGATAATACAACGAGCCTACACTTAAATGAGGTCATTTGCTGATAAGATTCACCATCAAGCAAAAGCATGGAAATGAGAAAGTACTAAAAAAAATACCCACAGAATAAGCAAGATTAGGCCAGTTTGTGAAATTTTACAAATTCAAATTTTTGCAAATTTTGCAAATTCAAATGCAATTTGCAAATCAAATTTTGTGAAAAGCACAAATTTTGAAATATATAATACAAAAATGTTACAAATTATGAATAATTCTTAAGAACTTAGTGATTCAAAACTGTTTTTTTTTTGTTGGAAGGAGGGGAGGTTGAAGGGTTTGCAAGAGAGAGAAGAACAGAGGAATATATATTAAGTTCCAACATATACAGACACTATGAGATAAATACGTTACTGCCATCTACTTTTGACCTACCCAAGAACGAATGTTACATACTTTCTTGCTATTAAACAGACTGAGAAGTACCATAGTTGTCACACGTTTCATACCATTCTTTTGAGTGGATTCCCCGCGGCCCCCCCCCTCCCCTGAAAAAAAGCCGATGCGTATAACAAAAACTAGATAACTTCGGTATTTGATTTCACGTCATTTGACAGGATGGAGTTCATTAAGGAAAAGGCTCTGCTAACCATGTGCCTCTGGGTATGGGTTTTCCAAAGAAAATGCTACATTATAAAAGACTGGCTTCAACCTTATAGGCAGGTGGAGCCCACCCCAGGGAGAGTATCTAGGTTTAACTATCTCTAATTGAATCCCAGGCCTAGGGTTGTTTGGGCTTGCCACCCTCCACCTGAAACTGATCGCAATGAAAAGAGCAACAACGGCCTCAGATGAGCTATCTTTCTTTATCCTACTAAGACCATTGCCTGTTCCTGGACCAAAAATGACTATCATTAAAATCTTTTATTCTAAAGTAGCCATCGTATTGCCACCTGGAGTGTTTTGACCTTGAATTTTCCTGAAGAAACATCACTTCTGGCAATGAAACTTAAACGATTTATCACCCTAGATCTAACAGGGGAATGGAGTTGAATCCATAGGTGAGGTATACAATCTTCTGTGGTCAGGCCAGCAAAATACAAGAAAGAACGGTGTTGTGCTAGTCCTCAAAGATAGGACAAAGAATTGTATACTTCCATTCGATCCTATCTCAGATGGAATCGCAAAAGCTAATCTCAGTCGGAAGCCTTGAAAAGCGACAATCCCTATCTGTCATGCTCCAACAAATGAAGCTGACACGAAAACGAAAGGTAATTTCCATTCAGCCTTGCCCAACAAACTGTCTAAGGCCTCGCCCCATAATGTTGTGATTATGTTCGCTGACCTCAAAGCCACCGTGTAGGATAGCCAAGTGTTATAGCGGCAAGTTATCGGACCAGTTACTCCGTACCGATTAAATGACAACAGACTAAGGCACATACAACTGTGCAGCATTCACAACCTTATCATCTCGAACACCATGTTTGATAGGAAACATATCCGAAAACAGATATGTCTTGCAGATATGTCAATTTTGCATTAGCAGCAACTGCAGAACGCCTGAGCGATCACAAACGCAACCATCACCTAGCGATCACAAAAGCAAACGAAGCTTGTCTGCAAATATAAATTAGCAAGAGAAATAAAGGTTGTTTTAGTACAGTTAAACTTTATACCTTAATTTAAACCAAACTATAGGTTTTGGGAACCAGAGATTATTCAGTTTATAGTCAACATTTTTGTTTAATACCATCAGATCCAAAAGTTTGTTGTTTTTTTTTTTAGGACGTCTTGATTTTGGTAGAAAACAAACCTCATAAAAGACAAACAAGACATAAATATAAAACCAACTTCTATTCAGAAATAGAATTTGTTTTTCATATACATTCTTCCCTTTTAGAACGGTAGAAAAAACAATTCTATTTCCATTTTCTACATCTTTTCATTCAATTTTTGCAACCAAAAATGTTCTTTTATAGGTGTGCCTAAACTTCTCCCATAGGCCCATTATCTTATATTTCCAATGCACAGCTGTCATAGTTTACACTATTTCTTTTTAATTGATCCATATCCAGTTTTTTCCACATTTTTTCTATTATTTTCAAATAATTTACCAATTCGCCTTTTGAATAACTGCGAATTTCAGACAAACAGAAACTGGATTTAAAAATAAAATAAAATTGGATTTAAAAGAAAAAAAAAGTTTTTTTTTTCTACTGCAAGTAAAGAACAAGTAATGTAAGCTATTAACGCAAGTAATGTATGTACGTTTGTCAACACGAAAGCCTCATAGGCAATCAAATCAAAACAAATATATCAAAACACATTTATAAAAATCACAACACCCTGTTTTTTTTGAAAAAAAAAATTATCGCAAAAAAAAACAACATAGCTTCATAGCTTTTTTACAGTTCTTGATAGCCCTGACAAAAAGAAAATATGATAGAGAAACAATATACTTTTATCCATAAGCTATTAAGTAATCTAAATGCCTCATTAAAGCAAAATTATAGACGTCAATGTGCAATTTACACCAAAAACACCGTATATATAATAAATACAAATTAATTTCGTTGAAATTCCAATAGAAATCGAAGAAACGGAAATTAAATCTAAAACTAATTTTTGGGCAATGTTTATATTAACGGATTATTCAGATAGCTAAAAAGCAAAATTACCTCTATAGTCAGAATTGCATTCTGAATCCAAATTTAACATTTAAAAACCCTAAATTTCACAGACAAAAACTATCATAGCTCCGATTCATAACTCAAGCATAACATGTCCATATGTTATACATATATCAATGCCGTATCCAGGGGGAAGAGGTTCGGGGGTTTAAACCCCCCCCCACTCGAAATGTGTGTCTGACACGTAAAAACGTAAAAAAATGGACGGAAACAAATTTTTATGCGTTTTTTTTATTTTTTTTTGTGTGTGTAGCCCACCCCCCGAAAAACTTCTTCTGTAAAACACCCCCGAAAAAAAAAATCCTGGAAACGGCCCTGATATGTATCCATACTGATGTGTAACATCATATTACCCTCTTCTTCTTCAATACAAACACAAATTACCTTCTTCTTCACTCTTGTAGTGAGATTCCTCTTTGGAAACGTGAATGAGCTGTAAAACAATAGGACATCTTGTGACTATACCAGTTCCTCTGGGCAAAAAGGACTGACCAACTAAGCTTTCAAGTACTGAACTTTTCCCAGAACTCTATAAAGAAAAGCTATTTCACAATATATTAGTGCATTTGAAGCCACCAGAAAAAAAAATGCTTATTTTTGTATTTTCATTGAAAATATTGAACAAAACGAACATTTAACCCACACTAAAAAGCCTACTGAAAACAATTTCCCCATCCCCCCAAAATTCTCGTGAATTGATACCACCCTTTACCTGACATCACATATTATATTGTTTTTTTATGTATAGATACATAAAAACAGCTCATTACGCTGACTCCAAACCTATAAGATTCATCAAGTTTAGTGTTACCCATCAAAAACAATGAACCTGAGAAAATTTGCCTGATCTTCGAAAAAGGGGAGAAACACCCCTTAAAGTCAAGGACTCCGAATGAAACTCACACTATCATTTTCAACGTATCAGAAAACCCTACTGTAGAAGTTTCAAGCTCGTATATGCAAAACTCTCGAATTTTGATTTTCTGCCAGAAGAAAAATCATTCATAGGCCTACGTGTTTATTTATTATTTTTTTTTCTTGTTGTTGTTTTTTTTCCATGGGTGATCATATAGAATTGATATTCCTTGCAGATCGGGAGAGGGTGGATTCAAACGGAAAATAAAAGTTCTAGTGCCCTTTTTAAGTAACCAAAAAGATTGGAGTGCAACTAGCCCCCTCCCATGCCCCTTTTCCCCCAGAGTCGTCCGATCCAAATTTTGAGATAGCCATTTAATTCATCATAGTTAAGAGATCCAATAACTATATCTTCAGGGGTAACATAACCACCCGCAGCCCGTGGGGAAATGGCTGTAAATTATGAAATTTGCCCATAATTTGCATAAAGTGTTTGTTATTCGGGAGAATATCGACATATTTCAGAGGAGGGGGGATTTTGTGCTTGAGATGGGATTCCAAGGAGAAATTTTCCGCGAGGAGGAAAACTTCCGACGGTGAAAATTCAAGAGGGAATTTTACACTGGGGGATTTGACAGAAATCCTATACGAAATTCTCATTAGGCTATTTGTCTTGCTTTCTCTTTGCCAACTCAATTTGCATGTGGAGATGTTCTCGAGAAAATTTTCAGCGGGTTTGGATTTCCGGGAAAAAAATTCCACTAAAGGGGAGATTTCCGGAGTGATCGGATAAACGATTAGAATTTTTTTTTCAACTAAATGTATGCTAATCAGAATTTTTAAGGCTGAATCACCCGCAAGAAATTTGACGGAGGGGGGGGGGGAGGAAGAATTCTAAGCGAGGAGGAAATTGTCCGGATGGAATTTTACGGTGGGGAGGGGGTATTTTACTGGGAGAAACTTTCGACGGAGCATTTTCCCGTAAGTGAGAGGGAACTTTTCAAGAAGAGCGAGCCAGATTTACTGCTATTTTTTGAAAAATGACCAAAATTAAAAAAAAGTTTTTTTTCAACTGAAAGTAAGGAGCAACATCAGCACTCAAAACCAGCAGAAATAATCGCGTATATACCCCCCTCCTCAATACATTGCTCTTTACGCTAAAGTTTTACTGTTTGTTCCAACTTTTAAAGAACAACTCCTGAAGCACAAAGACCGTTTAATTAAAATAGAAAACTTTTTTTATGTGCAAAAAACTTGTGCTAGCGTGAAGAGCAAGGTATTAAGGAGGGGGCCACCCCTTAATATACAGAATAATTTCTGCTCGTTTTATTTGGTTCAAGATGTTAAAATTAGAATAGCCAAGGCTCAGGTTTTTTCGCAGTTGAAAAAAGTTTGGAAGAATAGGAAGATAAGTCTGCGAACCAAGTTTAGAATATTGGGAGCTCCAGCAACGACAGTGATCAAATATAGTTCTGAAGCATGGGTGCTGCGAAAAACGGGCGAAGATTTGCAAGATGTTTTCCAGAGAAATTGCTTACGGACTGTTCTGGGTACCTGGCTGACTGACCGTATTTCAAACAGTAGGCTGTACGAAAATTGTGGTTCAATACCGCTTTCTGTGGCTATAATGAAAGAAAGGTTGAGGTGGCTAGGGCACGTTATGTGGATGAAGGATGACAGATTGCCGAAGATTATCTTTTTCAGCCAACCGTATAGGAATAAACGGAAAGCAGGTCGTCGTCGTCTGGGGTGGGAGGACGTCATAAAGAAAGACTTAAAGGAAATGGGAACTTCCTGGGGGAGTGTAAAAAGGGAGGCTTTGAATAGATTGAGATGGAGGAGGAGCATGCGTAGCTGTGTTGGCCTCAGGCGGCTTGGGGCTGCGGTGAGTTGTTAGCAGTAGTAGCAGTTCTAAGAGAAGAAGTAGTAATAGTAGCAGCCCTGAAAGTGTCAACTTAATACCCTCAGTCGTTACTGAGATATTAGGTGTACCAGGAATATCTCAGGAACGGCTTAAATTATTAATTTGAAACTTTCAGGGTTTGTTGAGGCAGATTTTAAACTAACCAAGTCACTTTGCGCTTACTACTAAAATTATAATTACTGCAACTAGTGGTATTGGGGTGACACTTTCAAGGAATGTTTAGAGAATTTCAACTCAACTAAAACTTCAACTACCCCCCCCCCCAAACATTCTGTGAAGCTTCAGGTTAATAGCCATAGCTTCAATAGTAGCAATGACTGTAGAAGTAGCAGTTTTTGTTTTTTTTCAACATCCCCCTCAAAACAAGCTGAAAGATTCAACTTATTTCCATAAATAGCTCATGAAGCATCGCTGATACGTCCTTTTGACAACCGACTTGCACAGTATGTTATGATTTAGTTCAACACTGTGTCAACATTCCCTAAAATTTTCACCTAAATACCATTAGCTTTGGTAGCAATATTAGTAAAGCAGTAGTAATAGTAGTAGCAGTAGCAGCAGTCAAATATTGCATTTAGGTTAGTTTGACATCCAGAACAACAAGCCCTGTAGGTTTCAATTTCATGCTCCAAACTGTTCCTAAGATATTGCTTATAAACCCTTTTGACAATCTGCATGCATACGGTGTGTTTTGATTCAGTTCAACTTCCTCCTCACAATTCACAGAAATTATCACCTTCCTACCCTTAGCCCTAGTTGCAGCAGTAGTCACAGTAGATGGAATCTAATCTGACCATGAAACCTATAGTATTGACAATGTAAACTCAAATTCAGTTTTTGGATTTTCAAGATATTAGATAACGCATCTGCATATGCCTAAGATTTATTAACCAATGCCACAATAATGTGGAGGAGTTTTTAGTTTTGTAGGTTTAAAATATTACGAAAACCCTTGCCAGATGACCTTCCTTGCGCTGAAAGTCTTGCAAGGTATTAGTTGAGTCTTATTACTTCATTGCAGCTAAGTATGAAAATCAGGTAGCAATCAATGTATATCTGATTTGCTTCTCCTGCAAGGTTCATAAAAAAAAGTGCCTCTAAACACGTCGTCATCATCAGTGGATATTTTAAGGTACAGTAGACATAACAAACATGTTGCCTCCCTTGTTGCAAGTCTTTTAGTTCTGAGTTCCTCCAAACCCTTTTGCTGCACCTAACTTCTTATATATTGAACTGTTATCCTCAGCTTCTAACACAGACAATATTGTTACTTTGTTTAGTAGCCATTAAGTCAAAGTTGTGAAAGTAGGATTTTATTCAGGTCACCTTCCCCTTTCTTCTTGCTTCTAAGGCCCCCCCCCCACCTGTGGCTGAATAAAAGAATAAAACCTGTTTTCACACTGATACTGAAAAATGTATCAAGTGTGATTTGAGCAAAATCAAAATACCTTTTAATCTTACTGACAATTGTGCTGTGCTGCCACATAGTGAAAAAAATAACTCAGTTGAACTTAACTCCTCAATTAAGGCTTTTGAGCATCTCCAAGAAGAGTAGGAGCAAATTGGCTTGAATTTTAACACTGGTACTGGTCTATCTGGTACTGAATTTCCTTGTGCTAGCTGTCTTACTTATATGGGTATGCTTATTGGAGCAAATCTGAAGGAAACTGCAAACCTAGCACTAACAAATTATGCTTGTAGGATCCAGGCTGCATATGCATCCTTAGCTTTGAATGCTTTATATCTGAGTAAAAGACACCAATCTCAGTTATACAGTAGCCTCACAGATCCTCGTCTTCTTGCTCCTGTATGGCCTTTTTTTAATTGTGACAAGAGGAAGCAAAATCACTAGTTTTATTTTAAATTTGCAATATATTTGATAGGACTCTCAACGTGAACATGTAACTCCTTTCTGGAGGAAAAGTATTAATTAACAAACCCAGAATGAGTTATTGAGAAATTTTCTATTAAATGCAAGGAGTCCTCCAACTTTGGTCATTTCTGTTAGTGTTTAATGAAGTGCATTTTTTCACTGTTGTTTCTTGTTTTTACTCTGTCTTTCTTGGGGAGATACCCATTCTTTTTTTATGTGATGGGCTATGAATATAATAAAGGAATAAATAATTTAAAAACGGATAAAATGGGATCAAACATTAAAATGCCATGAATAGAAACTTCCTGTATTCTATTCTAAGTGTTTACAAAAAATTGCCCTAAAAACTAAAGAATAAGTATGCATTTATTTGCCTAAGTATTAAGCACAGCACCTTCTTGCAGTTCTATGTGTAGCCTAGGACTATATCTGGCCTCATTAGGGGGAGGGTGCAACAGTCATGATAGCTACCATTCTATTTGGGAGGTGTTGGTTGAGGAATCAAATCGTACTATTCTTTTGTTATTATAGTCTTTCTTTCACAAGAGCTTATAGAACAGGATTTTACTCTTAATGTATCTACCTTCATCCCTTTCTCCTCGAAAAGGCATTTATATTTCGGGTATATTTGGCCCGCATTGAGATTGGTAAACAAAACTTTCAGGAATGGATACATAACTTAAATTATCCCCTGGAACAATACTCTCAAGTATCTATCTCACCCATTCCCACTCATAAGGGTAATAAAATATGTTGAGCCTCTGAAGCCACTGGACACTTTGAAAAATCTCTGTACTATACAGGTTAAACCTTCAGAAATAAACTAAAGCCCAAATGAGTTACAAATAATATATGTTGAACCTCATGCCTTTGCTCAATATTGATTTATAACATTATAAAGTTTCTTTAACTATCTGTTAAATTTGAAAAAAGCCTTGATAGGGCTTAATATTCCTTCTCAGATCGTATGAATTGTAATTCAAACCCAAAGCCAAAAAAAAGGTTAAATTTTCCAAAAGTTCCCTAATCAAGGTAAAATAGCTTTTGTTGAAGCACTTCCCATAGTATATTTAGGCCCTTGGTTTATTCCTAAAAGTTTAATTTTCTTAACTCAACTTCATTAATTAGCTTAATTTGCAGTTCAGAGCAAAATTAAGGGACATACTGGATCTGTAGTGCTCTGTGCTGAGGATGGTGAATTTCCATCACTCTGTTAGGGCACAGTGACATGCTGTAAGAGTTCTGCTGGAAAGATCCAATTTAAGCCCACTTGGTAATGGTGACCACAAGGTAGATATGACCCATGATGACCATTACCCAGTAGTACAAAGCTGACACCATTGCACAATATCAATTTTGGATTAAGCTTGCAAGATGGTTGGGTATGACAAACTTTATCAGCATCCCAGCAAGACACTCTTATGATGAGGTTGGCATCAGTGGATATTTGAATGGGACAGACAGTCCCACTCAAATGTCCCTTACTTGTCAAGTCTGGACTTAAAGAATACAGCTGTTGTAATCACTGTTGCAAATTGAAGACTATTGAAATCATTGAAAGCACACTTGGTTTGGTGATATGGGAGAGAGCTGATCAATAACTGAATAGGATAGTAGTAATCTGGGTTTAGATTTATAAGATTTTGTGGAGTATTTTGTTTATTTTGTGTTTAGTGCTCTGGTTGTTAAGTTAGTTGATAATTTATGACTGTTTGAGAATTATGATTATCTTATTTTCGGAGGCCCGTTCGCAAAAGTATCATAATGAGCATTACGTAGTTTTTTCTTACTTTGTTTTCTTTTTTTTTGTTATCAAAACTGTTAT
Source organism: Artemia sp. Kazakhstan ARC1039 (assembly GCA_029168905.1). Lineage (NCBI taxonomy): Eukaryota > Metazoa > Arthropoda > Branchiopoda > Anostraca > Artemiidae > Artemia > Artemia sp. Kazakhstan ARC1039. Next base: position 12,982 of record JAQQPU010011609.1, on the reverse strand, counting down.
ATTTAATTTCTTTACTTTGTGCCACACTGTTCCTGATTTTTTTTAGATAAGGTTTTCCTGTTATAAAGTTCTAGTTTTTTGTTTATGTTTGTCTCTTTCAGATGAAGTTCTGGTTACAATTGTGTCTCCTTTGACTCTCCGTATGGTTGGTAAGTCACTTTTTGTCAATAAGTATACCCAGCATCGAGATAATGGATGATAGAATTCATAATTTTGAGGAGCTCCCCCTAGATTTAGGTAAAATATTTGAAAATTTATGCAACGATGACGATGTTTTTGATATGATGGTTCATTCTATCCCAAAAAATAAATATCTACTCCCCACCCCAGTTTTAAATAAAGGCGCTAATTTTAGAATGGCATTTTTGAACTGTCGTGGGTTACTAAATATTTTTGATCGAATATCCCTATTTATTTCTCATCATAATATAGATGTCTTTGCCTCTTGTGAAACATTTTTAAATGATTCGACAAAGACATTTATTAATAAACAGGATTATTCTTTTTTTCATAAGAATCGGATTAATAAAAACAGGGAGGGGTAGGTTTTTTCATTAAATCAACAATTCAGTCAGATCTGGTGAGTGAATTTGATCACCTATATCTTGAAATGGCGTTTGAATTTTTGGCAGTGAAAATAGAAGTAAATAGTATGAAAATTTTGTGTTGTGTTTTTTACCCACCTCCAAGTTCTCCTGCTTCAAAATTCATGGAACTTCTTGATGATTTTGTGCTTATTGCTTCGAAAAAGTATCCAAAAATAGTTATCATGGGTGACTTTAATAATGACTTATATAATTCTAATAATTCAAGTGGTAATTTCCACGGAATATCTTCTGACGGGGCTGACTTGTTATCAGTTTGCTTGTCCGGTGGTCTCTTACCAACTTATGGAATCCCAACAAGAATAACGAAAGATTCTGCTTCCCTTATAAATGATTTGTTTACGAATCTGGAACTAAAGTCTAGTGATGTGGTTATTGAAGATTTTTCAGACCATTGATTCTAGTGACCGACCTTCACTTGATTACAGAGTTTAATAGGCCTACTAAAAGAAAAATGGGGATGACTAATAGAAACTCCTTAAGTAAACTTAAAGTATTGCTTTCTTCAAGTGATTTTTCTTCTTGTTTAGAGTCTTTGGACCCTGATTTTGCTGCTCAATTTTTTGTGAATCAGTTTAAATGTTGTTTCAATAATGCTTTCTTTCTCTGCCAAATATCAAGAAGAAATAGTATAAAGCCAATTAAGCCTTGGATATCTCCTGGATTGCTGGTATCAATAAAAAACAAGAATCTGTTATATAAGGCATACTTAATACATCCATCTGAAGTTAAATTAGCTGAATTTCGCAGATACAAAAATTATTTAACAAAAATTTTAAGATCAGCAAAAAGTCATTACTTCGCCGAAGCATTTGTTGAAGCAGAAGGGTCCCCCAAGAAGACATGGGAAATAATTAATAAGTGCTTAGGAAAGCATAAGACCCATAATCTTCCTGATGAATTAATAGCTGAAGATGGAACTAAACTGGCTACAGGGAAAGTGGAAATTATCAATGCATTAAATATGCACTTTGCAAAAATTGGCGAGGAAACCGCGTCAAATATTGGAAACAACCTGGCCCGTCATCTGGATAATGAAACTGGAGAGGACTTTCAATCATATCTACCCCCGTCTCACAATTGCTCCATTTTTCTTACTCCTGTAACCCCAGATGAACTTTTACTTACAACAAACCTTTTAAAGAATGCATCTTTGTAAGGGACCAATGGGTCATCGACTAATCTGATTAAGTGTATAGCACCAAATATTGTAAACCCGCTTTCCCATGTGTTCAACCTCTGTTTTAAAACCGGAAGATTTCCTTCTTGTTTCAAGTCTGCAAGATTTATCTCTTTGTATAAAGGAGGAGACCCAAAGAACCCAACAAACTATCGGCCGATTTCGATCCTGTCTAAATTTGGGAAGTTGATCGAAAAGTGTCTATATAACCATATAGTCAGCTTTCTAACGAAATCTAAATTTTTTAGTCCGGTGCAATTTGGGTTCCGGAAGTCTCACTCTACTGAGCATGCTATTATGGCAATGACTCAATTTGTTCATGACGCCCTCGACAAAGGTGATATTCCTGCTACAATTTTTATTGACATTAAAAAGGCATTTGATACGATTTCCCATAAAATATTGCATACTAAACTTGATAACTGCAGCATAAGAGGCCCAGTTAATGACTTAGTAATGTCATACCTAAAAAACCGAAATCAGTATGTAGACAGAGGTGATACTTCTTCCTCATCAATATCTCAATCTCAGTCAATTGGAGCCCCACAAGGCTCTGTTTTGGGTCAACTCCTATTTCTTATCTATGTTAATGATATCAGTAATAGCATCAATGATATTGGCCTTAACATATTATTCACCGATGACACGGCATGCAATGTCAGCAGCCCCGGCTCTAGATCTTTGAAGCTTAGGTTGGAATCAGCACTGTCGAGGCTTATCTTATGGTTTTCGAGAAATAAATTGACTATTAATTGTACTAAGACAAAATTCATCATCTTCTCTCGTACTGGGAAAACAGCACCAGAAATTATGATGATTAATATTCAAAGCCTACCCATTGAAATTGAAAGAGTTGATGATATTAAATATCTTGGGATAATAGTGGATTCAAGTTTATCATTTAAAAGCCATGCAATTTATCTTCAAATGAAACTGGCAAGAAATATTGGTATGATGAATCATCTGAAATTTGTTCTGCCGTTTTTTGCCCTGAAATCTCTTTATCATTCTCTAGTGCATTCATATATAAATTACAGTCCGATTATTTTTTTGAATACTTTTAAAACTCATATTCTTCCTCTTCAGAGGCAACAAAATAAAGCTCTGCGTCTATTGAAAAATTGCCTGCCTAGCCTGTTTTCTTACCCTGGTAAATCGTCAACAAAAAGTATGTATCAAATTTTAAATATCCTTCCACTGGATCTTTTCTCTTCTTTCTATTCTGTTCTTTATATGATTAAACACGTTCAAGGTCTTTTGCCTGAGTGTTTTTATTTGCATAATAATTTTTTTCAGGATGATAATCAGGTTTTGCATGCATATTGGACCCGTGGCAGTTCCATCAGGCTTTAATAAAATGTGAAAGGTCCCGTTTTTCACCAAGGCATAGTATTATATATAATTGGAATAAATTTCATAGTTTTATAGATTTGAATAATTTGTTGGTTAATAATAAAATTAGATTAACGAATCACTTAATCAGTAATTATTAATTTGATTTATTTTCTGGGGTGGATGCTCCTCATTTCATTTTATTTATTTGGTTATTTTGATTTTATGTTGATTTTGTTTGTTGTTACCGTATGGAGAGTTGAAAAGCAATATTTTTATTCCAGTATCTGGAGATAGTATTATTTATTTATTGTTGAGTGTATATAAACCCACACACGAGCTATTCTCACTGTGGGTCATTAATTTGATAGTTTTGTCAAAACATTTTTATTGATTAATAAAGAACTTGAACTTAGAGAAGAAATATTGCTGTGTTTCTATATTAACAGGATGTCTTGGCAGCTTATTTGAGTGGCCTCTTCTATATTGCTGACTTGAATATTTTGTGAAGAGGGGATTATTGGGTTTATTCACTATACTTGTAGACCAGCATCATGTTGCCATGGAGGCATCTGAAAAAAGCATTGGTAGATGTTGGCATTCCAATCTCTTACTGTAAGAGATTATATAGGTCAGCTATGTACTTTGTGGCACACCTCTGAACTTCCTCAACTAAGCTAGTATTGTACTGCTTCTCAAGATGGCCAAATGCCTCTTGTCTAGAACTCTATCTAGTAAAGTTCTAGATGAGGGGCTTCTTGCTACCATGGAAAAAGGTATAGCTTTAGTTTTTGGCCTTTCTAAAAGGAAATGCTATAAAATTTTGAAAACTACCTTTAGAAATTCTAAAATACAGTACATTGTCTGCCATTACATCAATTTGAGAAAAACAGTTGATCTATAGAACATTAATGGAGTATGTACTTTGGCCATATGTTTGTATACTAGGGTTACAGATAAGGATAAGATATCTATATAAAAAAATGTCTATCATAAGCCCTGAAGGACCAAATTCGCATTTTGGAGTAAAAAAAAAACAAAATAATAAAAAAAATCATAAAAAAAGCAAAACAACTAAATAACTGGCTAAACAATACCAAAAACAACAATATCAGAAAGGCAAAATTGTTCATTAGTCAAAAAAAAAATTAAGTGGCAAAATGTCAGACATTTAAAAAGGTAAAAACCAAAAAAGAGTGAGACAGAATTACCATAGCATTGAAAAGTTTAAAACAGAGCATGTAAAAAGGGGGAGGATACAAAAGAATCAAACAAACACAAAACTTGGGTATCACCTGTACCAAAAAAAGAAGGAAAACTAGCAGTTTATTTTATCAGTAATGAAGAGGAAAAGATTTTTTCATACCTGGAGGGTAAGCAAAGGATGGGGGATAAGATAAAAATGGGTTCATAAACAGTATGTGGCATGTGGTGTCTGGATGGGGAGTGTCTTTTGGAGAGAATTTTTTCTGTGCAAAGGTTTATTATTGCATTTTTTGCAAAACGGAGGCACAACGTTCCTCTCCTGTGCTCAAGGATTTCCAGCTTGGTCTTTTTTAGAAGGAGCAAGTATGGTATCTGAGCTTCTTTAAAAATTATTCTCAGGGCTCTTTTTTGAATGGATTCAATTTTTTCTGATTTGCCATGGAAGATGCCAGGATGCCAAACTGGACAAGCATATTCAAAATGCAGGTGGACAAAGGAAGTATAGATCCTTAAAGAATGGGATGGGGAAACATTAAATTTATTCAAGAGCTTAAGGAGAGACATGGATGCATTAACTCCATGGACAATATCTTTAACATGGATATTCCACTTTAAATTAGAGAAAATTGTGACCCCAAGTAATTTAAAAGAAGACACATAAATATCTAGGGGAATAGAGTTGAGGAAAAGGGGCGAGGTTTTAAAGAAACATATTGGCATTATCATAGATTCAGAGGGGTTTACTCTCATGTCTAAGTACACAGCATCATCTGCAATACCATTGAGGATACTAATAGGGCTGCTTACTAAGTTTTGGTAGCAGGTTTCAACAACTGTTAGGTCATCCACAAATTTCCATCTGTCAGAAAATTCCTTAGCGAGGCTATTTATTATAACAAAAAAAAAGGAGGGGACCTAGAAGAGTACCCTGGGGTACTCCATTGTGGACAGGGAGGGGACTGGAATATGGATTCTGATATTTGACTACTTGTGATCTATTTGATAAAAAGGAGGCAACCAATTTAACCAAAAAAGAATCAATACTGAAATCAGTTACAAGTCTCTCAACTAAAATATTGTGGTTAACAACGTCAAATGCTTTTTGAAAGTCAATGGAAATTAAAATTAGCCAGCAAATTATGTTTTTCAAGGATTTTCTCAATTGAGTCAATAAGAGACACAAGGTAATCGGAAGTAGAAGTGAATTTGATGTTCCCCAGTTGTCTCAGGTCAATAATAGGTAGGACTTTTTCTTCTAACCAATCTGCAAGGAATCCTTCATATAGTTTAAAGAATATAGGAGTGAGTGAAATAGGACAAACACCTTCAAAACCAGGTTTTCTGTCTTTCTTTTTCAAGGGGTTATGAAACCCTATTTCCAAATTGGCAGATATTGGTCAGACTAAGCAATCTCATTGTAAATAACAGACAAGGGCTTTGAGAGAAAGTCACGCGAAGCAATAATAAGAGAAAACAGGACATCTAATGGACAGACACATGTGTGATTGAGTGTGCAATCTACCAAATATTATTAGTAATATTTTGTAGGAATTGATAATAATGGAAGGACAGGTGATAATCTTATTACAAGATAAATACTGCATATTATAAAGTAAGAACTTTGTTGTTTGTGTTCTCTTTCAGTTTCTGTATATTCCTTGTTCTATACATGGGACAATTAGAGAGGGGGTGAAATTGTGACTGAATTCTTTATTACATTTGGAAAAACATAAAAATAAGGAATTGAGTAATGTGTTCACAAAGTCTTTATGTCAGTCATGGAATATTGCATATATCAAGCTTATATGATGTCTATGATACAGTTATGATGTGTAATATATAAACTATGATATGTCTATGATATTCAAAACTATATCTTCATGTCAGTTGTGGAATATTGTATATATCAAGATTCCCTTGCAGCTCATTTACTCAGTAGGCTCTACTACATCTACTTCTTCAGGTTTCACTTCAATAACACAAAGATTGCAAAGGCAGGGCAGTTTAAATTCAGTAAGGGTAGGGCAGGAATTCAGGGGAGTTTACATTATTGACCTACAAATAAGGTGAACATACCACCCAATGACTTTTTTATGCTCTTTTCAAACATAATAGTTATTCAATTTTAAACCCTTTATCACCCCTCGATGATGCTACCTTTTTCTATTATTTATGGCTATACAAATGGATTAAAACAATAATTCTTACTTCAGTATATGTAGAATAATTGTAGTTAACAAATTTTAAATACAGCTCCACTATATCCCCCCCCCTCAAGTTCAAATATACAGACTGAATTATATATTTCCTATGGTTTTTCTAGTTCTCAATTTCATCATAATCAATAAAATTTTCATGTCAAATGGTTTAAACAAGAGTGATGCTTTCAGCTTTTAGTAAACAAATCAATTTGTCAGAGATTTAGAAATTATTTCTTTAATTGGATCAATTCCTGTGAATTGTATAGTTTTAACAAAATGGAATTAAAATCAAACAGTAAGTTTGTAGCCTAACAATTATTTTAACCCTTTTGCACAATAAAAGGGTCCATAAAGGGCTTAAAATTGAATTTCTGAGTAAAAGAACTAGGCTATATATTTGGAAAGAGCACAAAGAAAGATTTCAAGTGGTTCATTCATCTTATTTTCTACCACAATACATTGGTGGAAAAACTATCCAATGACTTTCAAGTTGACCCCTACTTAATTAGAATAATTGCATCTTTCCTTTCTAATAGAATACAAGTTGTCAAATATCTGAATGCATGTTCTGATCCCCTCCTAATCTATAATGGCATACCCCAGGGAACCCTCTTAGGCCCAATTTTATTTCTTGCAATGATAAACAAGCTTGGTGTCAATTTCCCAGATAGATGGAAATTTGTTGATGATCTAACTGTCTTAAAGACATGTTTCAAAAGTTTAAAAAGTAGCCCAATGGTCATTTTGAAATCAATATCAGGTTAAGCTGTTACTAATGATATGAGAGTCTACCCTTTAATGTCAACAGTCTTGCCTTAAAACTCCCCCTTCTTTCTCCTGCAAAATCCCCCCTGAAATGTCTGTCACCACTTTGAAATTACTGGGTGTTACCATCTCAAGCAACTTAAAATGGGATTGCCATATTGATGATATTTTAAAATGAGCAAAACTTAAATGTCCTAAATTGCATTGTTCAAGGATTTTCCTCTCATTTGTACACCCAACCTTTGAGTATGCCTGTCCTGTTTAGCATCCTGGCATCTCTTTTGAATTGTCAGATAGAATAGAGGCAGTCCAAAAAAAGATGCCTAAGAATTATCTTTAATGAGGGTAAAGTGCCTTAAATTTCCCTTCTTTGGAGAGCCAATCTAGTCACCCTTACAGAAAGGAAAGCAAAAATTTTCTTGCATTTTGCCAACAATGCCATACATAACCCTTCTCCCTAGTCAATATTCAACCCTGCATTCTGGTTCAACAAAAATCCCCTTCCTTGCCCCAATAAAAGTTTTCACTGAAAGATACAAACAAACTTTGATACCTTACATAGTTGACATATTTAATTAGTGAATCCTTCCCCCCCCCCTTCTCCCTACCTTTTAAGTGTTTTGATCTGACTATTTTTAGGCATTATGGGTTATTGTATTTCTTAGTATGGGATGTGATTGTCTCTTACTATGTGTCCATATTATTGACTTACAAGTAAATTGAACATAACACTTCATCCCTTTTTATTATCCCTTTTTATAAGAATATAATAATTGCTTCTGTTGCAAATTCAAACTTGAGCCCTTCAAAATGACCAACAAATTTCTAGTTTTCAGGTACAAGAAAGGCTTAAAATGTTGGTTTCAAACTTACTACTTGACTATAAATCCATTTCCAAAAAGTTAAATAATCCGCAAGCATTGATTTACCACAACTAAGTTGGATACAAAAATCAAAATGATTTCTCCATCCACCATGTTTCTTCTCTTGGCTTGTGCAAAATAGGTTGATCTGATAAACTTGTGCTAGGAGCAAGTTTAGTTAATGCAAACTTGCATTAATTAAGTAAATTACATTACTTTAGACAACTTTAGGGGGGTGCGCGCCCCCTAGCCATCCCCCTGGATCCACCACTGAACAGATTGAAGGTAAAATTCCACTTTAGTTACTTTTAGCTATCTTGGAAGGAAAAATTTCAGGATCCTCTAGAGAGAGAAGGTGTGGAGAAGATGTCAAAGTACCTTCCTGAGATATACTTTAGCCTTTAGATCCACCCCTGGAAGTTTTATTTTCCTAACCTAACCCCTTTCCAAGATAGCCAAAAGTAGCTTAAGTAGAATATTACTGAGGTAGGTACTTCAAAATAATGTCCTGGGACACACTTTAGCCTGTAGATCTATCCCTGAGTTTTGGGAATTTTCTAGTGGGCCATATAATTTAGCTAAGATAACAGTGAAATCATCATTTGATGCCTTTTTTATGCTCTTTCAATAATTTAATAATTGCTCCTGGGGCTAATTGCATCTTGAGCCCTTAAAGGGGCCCCAAAGGTATTTTACATGAATTACAAAAGATCATAAAAAAAACATCAAATAATGTTTTAACTTTCATCCTAGCTAAATTATATGGTCCACTGCAAATTTACCATGAAATTTGCCCCCCCCCCCCACCACCCTAAGGTGCAAATATATGCCCTGAATTGGAACATACCCTGAATTGTAGATGGCAAAGTTTCTAATTGCTGCAAAACTTGGTAAAATTCTACTTTAGCTACTTTTACCTATCTTAGAAAGGGGTTTGGTTAGGAAAATGAAACTTTCAGGGATATCTTATATCTACAGGATAAAGTATGTCCTGGGAAGGTATTTTGAAGTACCTACCTCTCCTCATTCTCTCTCTAGACAGTCCTGACCTTTAAAATTATGTGGGTATAAATTTGGAGTTGGTACTGTTGACAAGGAGACATGTTAAAAAAACAATTTTTACTTTAAAATATGTATAATGTTCCTAGTTAACATATTATCCAAGGGGAGAACCTTTATCATCAAGTCTTTCCTCTAAAAATCCTTCTTTTTCTAACTTGAAAGAAAAAGTTTACAATAAACCCCATGCTAAAATGCGATGCATAAATCTTTTGAAATTTCCACTATAAATTGCCTGATAAGTTGTTTTATAGATAGCACTATCCTGGCTATTGTTAAAGCCGTTTTTTTAATGAGCAGTGGCAAAAATGCAAAATATTAATAGAACCTAACTTAGGTTAGGTTGTATTAATATTTTGTATTTTTGCCACTGATCATTAAAAAAAACAGAATTAACAATGGCTGGAATGAACGCTATCTGTAAAAACAATTTATTATAGTGGCAATTTCAAATTTCATTTTAGCATGGGGTTAATTCTAAACTTTTTCTTTTAAGTTGGAAAAAGAAGGATTTTTAGAGGAAAGACTTGATGATAAAGGTTCTCCCCTTGGATAATATGTTAACTAGGATCATTATACATATTTTAAAGTAAGAATTGTTTTCTTAACACGTCTCCTTGTCAACAGTACCAACTCTAAATTTATACCAATCTGTGTTATAAAAGTGAAACCTTGTAAAATAGATTTTATGCTTAAAATAAAGTGCAATAAAATTGTTTTCAGCTTCACAACTTTGCTCAATCCTGATTTATAAGGTTTTAAAGATATGCAAATACATTTCCTGAATTTTGGAAAAAAACATTGATGTGGCTTAAAATTCTACTCAAATAACAGGAATTGCATTTTTGGAACTAAAGCCAGAGAAAAAGAAAATTATAACTGAAAATTAAGGTAAAATGTTGTTTTGTCAAAATTTCAAAAGGTAAAGACCTGTCATGTAGGGAAATTTCAGGTCCCTATAGAGGGAGGAATGGAGGTAGGTACTTCAAAATACCTTCCTGGGACATATTTTAGCCAGTAGACCCATCCCTTTAAGATTCATCTTCCTAACCTCACCCCTCTTCAAGATAGCCAAAAGTGGCTAAAGTAGAATTTTACTGCAAAATTCAGTGCTATATTTGTTGAAAGCATTTGAAAAACTTGAAACAGTAGGAAAACAGTTTATATTGCAGTTACCTAATAGGCTAATTGAGCTTTGAATTGTTATCAATAAGTATTTTTGGAACATATTACTCTTAAACAACTTAGTGATATGTTTATTTTCCTAACCTAACCCCTTTGCAAGATAGCCAAAAGTAGCTATAGTAGAATTTTACCCATATTGAATTTCGAAATCCTATCTGAAATATAAATATTTACCAACAGATCCACTCTATAAACATTAGCATACCTGACTTCCTACAACAACAATCTGTGGAAGTTGAATTAAGTCAGTCCCCACCGTCGTGCAGACTTCTTGAAGCTTGTTGATAAGTGGTATCAGAAACTCCATTATCTTACAGGTTTCACTTGCAGTGACTGTGCTAGTAATATCCAATTCTTGAAAATGTTTAAAAATAAAATTAGTAGAATTCTTTTTCTTCGCCAGGCTCTGTTGCAAGCAGGTTCCTGACATTAGATAGCGCACCAAGGAAAGCAAAAATCGGTGCATTTTCGCTTACCTTGTAGGGTCACAGACACGTGCAGGGATGAATGCAAAAAAAAAAAAAAAGAAAGAAAGAAAGAAAATTCAGAGACAAAGTTACCACAAAGGCGCAAATTCTGTGAAATTTGCTTTTTCAGAATACTAGAACTCAAATTGGTAGGATTTAGTCTTCATTGACAGATTTCGGCACCATATTCCAAAATCTGAAACAGGGAAGCATTTCTCGACTGATTGCATGAGCTTTTGTCGTCGAAATTTTCTGTTTTCAGTTTCTGGCTTAATAAGAAAGATATTTTCCTAGGTTCTCTGGTATGTCAGAGAATTAAATAAAAGCGGGAATTAAAGGAGATCTAACAAACAAAAAAATACTTGCCAATATATAAGGTGGTATTTTACATTATTTTCCGGCTGATATGCTGAATTATTCCCTATCAACAGTAGAAATTGTGATTAAAGAACTAAAAAAAGAAATAGGTACTCAGTATATTGGTCTTGTAATATAGAGAAGTTATACAAAAACGTGGAAGCTAAAAGTGCATTTGACAAATATAACTAATAGATATGATTTTTTAATGTAAAACTAAAGAGAAGCATGATCCTTGAAGGTCACATCTCTCCAAAATGTCATTTAGGTAAGTGACATCGAAGTTTACTTCTTTATACAATGTTTTTATGACGTTGTAATTCTATGCTTAAAAAGGATGTAAATTCTCAAACTTAGATATGAGAACAAAATGTTTCGTAGCTTTCAAAATATAAATTAGAACGACCAAGTCAAAGATAATAAATTAGACCGGCCATTATTAATGCAACTATCTTTAACATTGCAGGCCAAAGACAATGTTCTGAGATTTTTGTCATGAAACAGAAGCCAAAGACATACATTAAGACAAAATTCTACTTTGCAAGGTCCTTCAACAGTTCCGATTATTATTTTATTTGTGTTTTCCTTTTAATGAACTTCAAATTAGTTTTCTATATTTTTTAACCATATATTGTATTTACCTTTGCCTAGTATCCAAGATCGTTTTCAAAGTAAAACAAAGTTGGACAGAAAACCTTCCTTCTATATCACCCAAAATTTCCTAAAAAGTTTCATTTTCACTGTCATTGGATGTTTTTTTGATGCAATACATATCAATGGTAAATCTATTAGCAGGTGTAGGATCAAAGTCCCTGCAGCACTTTCCCTGGCAATATAGCCAAAGTCGGAAGGTCACAGTAGAGTTAAGCATTTTAAGCTGCATCCTGTTTCGAATTTTCTACTTGACAAGATTCATAACAGAAAATACTCTCTCTTGACGAAGGAGCTGCTTATGGGTAAGCTTAAGACAGAAAGAGCTGCTTGAGCTATGTTGAACAAAGATCAGCTTTTCCCACTCTTTTCTGTACTTTTTTTTTATCGAAATTTGACCTCTTGCCCATATCTGGTTTTTTATCCTAAGGATAATGCACGCTTTGATAATTTAAAATTTAGGTCGTCATGGAGCATGGAATGCGATATGAGAATCCCTGCGGGGTTCTGAAAGTTCCATCTGTCTTTATAGACAGATTCCTGAATCTGTCAGAAGAAGTTGTCAGTAAACACTAGACTTCAAGATTTTGAGTTTTTTCCAATGTTATTGTGAAGGCAAAATGCATCCACTTTGCGCTGAATTTTTGTAACATGCAAGAAATCGGCGCAATGCGTCAATTTGAAAAATTCAATGCGCAATCAACTCAAAACAGCGCCCAAATGGCGCAAATGTGCATCACCCGGCAACACAGATGAATACCACAGTCAGTTCCTTGATTGCGAAAACTGACCAGATTTGTGTGCTACACAACGATTTTCGGTACTACAGTCAAAAAAATTTTTCGCGTGCCGTGGCATGCGCCGCAACACGCACATGGTCCGTTTAAGTCTACTGAGTTTAGTTTTAGGTCAAATTGTTCATCTGGTCATTTCAAACCTAGCACCAATCTTTCGAAATGAACACTGGAAAAGGCGGTCTAGGTTATATCAATTTTACACCAATCTTAAAAAAAGGGATAAAGTCGTTCCGCACTTTTTTTCAGTTCCTCTGCCTTTTTTTCAGAATATTCAGACTGTTTACAAAGATTGCAGAATTTTAGAGGCTATTAAG
>JAQQPU010011608.1:7353-27594 GCA_029168905.1 Artemia sp. Kazakhstan ARC1039 | reverse complement strand
ATGTTGTGCATGATGTATGTTAATCAGGTTCTGATTGGCTCTTTTGTATTAAATTATAAGCTAGTATGTTTCTCTTTGCGTTCCTATTCTGTATGTTTATGGTATTACGATCCCATATTTTGTGAAAATTTTGAGCACTAAAAAGAATGCATAGCCTGATTGTTTCTGTTGTATGAAACTTTAAGCCAGGAAAAAGAATGAAAGATTTTTGATTCCCACATTTTTTTTATGAACAATTTCTTTGTTACGCTGTGTTGTATTCAAGAGGAAGGTTGTACTGCATTCCTTACGAGCTGCTGAAATAAGAATATAAATATTAAGAGTTAACCTCAAGAAAGTTGATCATACATAGTATTTTAGAACTTTTTAGTGTCTTTCTCAACTATGTATTTTCTCTTCTTTCTAATTATGCCCCTTGTTTTATAACTTTTTTATGACAAATATTGCATATTTGATAATAATAGTAGTTACTCGCCCGAATCCTGGTTCGTCAATTTTACTTTTATTTTTCCTTTCACTTGAAGCTTGAATCGAACTTGAAGATAGGGAAACCGTTTGCCTTAAGCAGCCCCCTCCCACCATAAAAAATAAATCATGAAACGTTTTTAGATTTTAAGGGATTACCAGCTCTTCATAACTACAGACTATATACTACAGACTATATACTACAGACTATATACTACAGACTAACTACAGACTATAATTAGTAGAACTGGGTACGTTTGCATGACGTTTAAGTTGTATTTGATTCTATCGCTAGAATTACATTTTCCTTCCCATTTGAAATTATATATTCTTGGATTCTGGTCATGCTCGCCTGAGTCTGAGTTTTTAATTGGGATTATTTTTAGTTTCTCTTTGAAGCCCTTGTTTGCTTAGAAAGTTTCCTAAGCTCTGAAGAATAATTGAAATCCAACTTAATAGTTGAATTTTTATTTCTTCGTACATGGGACTATGTGGAAACCTTGCCTTTTAGCAGTCACTCCCCCCTTACCTCCATAAACTTCTTCGTAAACCATCGTGATATTGTAAAGAGGAGGGCGGATAATTATGGACGCTCTCTTCTTGCATATGAGCCTGTTCCTCAACAATATATACTATTTTCCATTATTACCAGGCTCGGCTATTGCTGGTACATAAGTTGTTGTTTACTCCATGGCTTTCTGACTTCTGTTTTGGTGTTGTAACTTTCTAACTTCTGTTTCTCTGTTGTAGCTTTCTGACTTCTGTTGTAGTTTCTGTAGTTGTAGAAATTTTGTAGCTGTAGCTGTGCTCTATAGCTGTAGTTTCTGTTGCAGTTTCCTGCTGTAGTTTCTATTGTAGCTTTCTGACTTCTGTTTCTCTGTTGTAGCTTTCTGACTTCTGTTGTAGTTTCTGTAGTCGTAGAAATTTTTGTAGCTGTAGCTGTGCTCTATAGTTGTAGTTTCTGTTGCAGCTTCCTGCTGTAGTTTCTATTGTAGCTTTCTGACTTCTGTTTCTCTGTTGTAGCTTTCTGACTTCTGTTGTAGTTTCTGTAGTTGTAGAAATTTTTGTAGCTGTAGCTGTGCTCTATAGCTGTAGTTTCTGTTGCAGCTTCCTGCTTTAGTTTCTGTTGCAGCTTTCTGACTTCTGTTTTTGTGTTGTAGCTTTCTAACTTTTGTTTCTCTGTTCTAGCTTGAGTTTCTGTAGTTATAGCTGTGCTCTGTAGCTGTAGTTTCTATTGCAGCTCTCTGCTGTAGTTTCTGTTGTAGATTTATGACTTCTTTTTTTGTATTGCAGCTTTCTAACTTTGTTTCTCATTTGTAGCTTTCTGAATTCTATTGTAGTTTCTGCTGTAGCTTTAGTTTTTGTAGTTGCAGCTATTTTGTAGCTGTGCTCTGTAGCTGTAGTTTCTGTTGTAGCTTTCTGACTTCTTTAGTAGTTTCTGCTGTATCTTTAGTTTCTGTAGCTGTAGCTGTGTTTTGTAGCTGTAGTTTCTGCTATGGAATCCTGTTGTAGCTTTCTGATTTCCGTTGTAGACCTCTGTTATAGTTTCTGACTTATGAATTTCATTTCCTGACTGTTTAAAATTATGCATTTCTAAACGTTCATCAAGGTTGTCTGAGTCTCATATTATTTGTATTTTTCCTTTCCGCGTCTTCATCTGCTTAAAGGCATTCTTAAACTCCGATAGATCTTTTGTCATGCCGTTCGTTTTTTTTTCAGAGTTTAGTTGCTATCCTTGCGTATAATTTTGTTTCTTATTCTCTTGGAAAACTCAAATAGCTCCGTGGAACATTTGGAAACGTTTTGCGTTTTAATAGTCAGGATAGGCTTTTCCCCTTTTTTCCTTTCTTTTCTTTTTTTTATAAAAGTGTCAACGAAGCATTGAAGTAAATATAAGTCAACGTTTTAAAGATAAGTATTTGAGCTAGAGCAATGAAACTTGCAGAGATTTTCAATATGTGATATTTGGGCTTTCGTTCACCTGGCTTTATCACTATCTTTAAATTATCAAAGAAGGTTGTCTAGAAAGCGTTGGTTTGCCCTAGTGAATGGAAAAATAAAATATTAACTCAAGGAGGTTCTTATGTGTTACCTTTTTTCCTGAATTATTTTGGAATTGTGTTGGGTGTTATTCAGGGATGGATCCGGTGGTTGGTTTTTGTGGTACGTGCTAATACCCCCCCCCCCCCCGCCCTCCGAAGGTCAAAAGCTGCACTAATTGCAGGGGAGGAAGGGCGAAACATCAACGAGGGAATCCAAGTTTTGTCGGTGCGCCCCCAAATATTAATTCCCTATCCGCCTTTGGTGGTATCATTTATTTTTATAGCAGAACCTAGTTTTTTACTAAACCTAGTTTACTTCATGCTTTTTGGGGTAGTAGTTAATTACTTATTTGTCACCTTTTTCGAACAAGTTAAGGGAAATAAGGGAATGGTTATTGAAATGGGCTGCTCGTCTTTTCAATTTCAACATTCCATTTCAGCATCGTTTATTGAACAAAAATAAAATAATAATAAGACAAACCACATCCCCTTCAAATTCCCGGGCGTCTTGAGGATGAAGGGGTGCATAAATCATAAAAAAAGAAAGGTAATTTTCCTTTCACCGCAGAAGGGTTAACAGGAACAACATTCCCTGTTGCCATTATCAAAGTACTTGACACTCAAACTGGACGTCTTTGACGCATTTATGTAATCATTTCCTACTTTACGTCATTCAATATTTGTTTATTTATTTGATTCAATATTCAATATTTATTTCCAATATTTATTTATTTAAATTTCATATTTATTTAAATTACATTCAATATTTATTTTATTTATTTATTTGAAAACCCGTCGTACAAAAGCTTACAGAGCAAAGGGATACAGAAGACAAAATCAGAGAAGGTGGGCACAACTCTTGTGCTTCCAGTTCAAAGTTATTAAAGAGGTCAGGAGAGGTGACAGCTTCTTGACGGGCCCCTTTCTAGGCTGGGATAAGTTGTCTACGCGCAATTTGGGGCATGGCATTATCGGGGGTACCTTCAGGCGGATACGTGGTCTTGAATATAAATCCCGAAGAGAACGAATAATGGCCAGATTCAATCCCCCTTCACCAGCTTTCAGAAGAATCGCTGCATGGATAAGAGAGTCAAATGCATACATCGCAACTGAAAGCATTTTCTATATGTGGCACTATATAAACAAATAAAAAAATGGTGACCCCTTGTAAGGATTCAAACTGAGTTTGAAATCTACGAAGCTGATCATTGATAAAGGAAAAAACAGTTCAGGTAGCTTCCATCTCTCCCTTCCCTTATGTGATATGACTCGTGTACCTTGTGTTCGGAATTCCCCTCGATTCTCAATCTCGTATTTCGGAAACTTGGACTACTTTTATCAATAGCCAAACCATGTCAAACAAATAGCAGAATCCGATGACATACCAACATCGTTCGTTCAAATCTGTTGACAAAACAACTAATATTATGGCTTAAATGCCGGATGTCATTCGTGGTGTGCAGCTAATTTTTGAACTACCACTTCCATGAGTGCTGCAAGGGAGGGGGATGATAAAAAGCAGGACATCAAAAGCCCTGTTTTTGACCTTGACCACTCTAAATCTGTCCACTTTTGTCCTTAAATCGCATTCGATCTTGAAGTCGAATAGGCTCCATCCTGCTCGGCGTCAGTAGATTATTTGTTTGTTATTATCTGTATCTTACTTGTATTATTAGTACGTTACGGAATTCAAAATAGTATGTTTTACATGTGTGTGTTCTTTTTTTCCTTTTCAATTCTTTCCTTTATGTTCACTCCATTTTTTACCACTTTTTTTTACTCCACTTTTGAAGCCTTGTGTGTTCTTTTGGTAATAAAGATTGATTGATTAAAATCTAAACTCTTTATTTTAATAAAGTAAAAAAACAACTTATAAACAAACTGCTGCCATCTGCTGCCATCGCACTCACTCATTAAAGATTGTGTCTTCTAGAAATTTGGGTACTTGTCGGTTATTGGAAACACATCCAAGAGGTGAAGTAAGGTTGATACTAGTGAAAAATAACAAATCATGATGATAACATAATACTTTAGAAACAAAATTATGGAAACCTCACCCAATCAAACTTACCTTAACCTAACCCTGCCCCCACCCCTAATATGCAAACATATAGCCCAAATTATACAAGTCCAATGCAGTCTGTCTAAGTCCAATGCATTGTATCATCCATCACTTGTTTTTGTAGCTATGAAACTGGTTTCCTGGAATGTGACCTATGCGTAATTCTTGAATGTGTTTCCAATAACCGACAAGTACCAAATTTGTAATTAATAATTATTTTCCTGTCTTTCCTGCATTTTTTTATGATTCGGCTAGTTTTTTTTTTTTTATCAAAATTGTGCCCCTTTTTCCAATAATTGCTCTGTGCTTGCCTGATTCCGATGTTGCAACAACGTAATGCTTTTTTTCATTTTTACTTTTGGACGCAACAATGAGTTTATTTGCTTAATTTTTTAGAGCGTTTTATTAATTGTGCTTATTATCTTGTGGATTGTAAAAAGATTAAAATCTGGAAGATTCAATTAGACGGCATAATAGTAAAATATTGTACTGGCATGTTAATAAATTGAGAGGGAGTAGTCAATCCGGACTTGTCCCAGTAAAAGATAGGAACGGGGCCAAAATTATTGATAAGGAAAGAGCTAAGAGAGACGGGCAGAATATTAAACATTATGAGAATGTGCTAAACCGAGAAAGAGTTGCAGGAAAAGATATTGAGGAAAATGAAAAAGTTTGTGATACCTTAGATGTGAAGGAAGTTTTTTTTTTGCAAGGAAGAATTAACGACAGCACTAAACGAATTAAAAAATAACAAGGCTCCAGTTGCTGATAGGGTAGTAAATGAGTTTCTTAAATATGGTGGCTCTGAGGTTAGAATAAGTTACTGAAGATTATGAATAGGATTTTTGAAACAGGGGAAATACCTAACGATTTTAGAAAAACCTTAATTAAACGACTGTAAAAGAAAGGTGATAAGAGTGAGTGTGGTAATTATCGAGGCATTAGTCTGGTCTCCGTAGGTAGCAAATTACTTAGTAATATGATACTTTTTAGACTGAGAGATGCCGTAGACAAATTTTTCAGTGAAGAACAGTGCGGTTTTAGAAAATGTAGATGATGTGTTGACCAAATTTTCACTCTTAGGTTAATAATTGAGAAGTGCCTTAGTTGTCAAACACCTTTATTCCTCAGTTTTATAGATTATGAGCAAGCGTTCGATTCTGTTGATAGGAGAGCTTTGGCAAAGGTCATATCCTTGTATGGTATACCAGACAAATACATTAAATCATTTCTGTTTTATAAATTCGTTTTATAAATACATTAAAGTGATTTGTGCTATTTACTAGAGTAACTGCTACGGTTAAGGTAGGAAGTGAGGTTAGCAGCTGGTTTTGTATTAAATCAGGAGTTAAGCAGGGTTGTGTTCTATCCCCCTTTATATGGATTATTTTGATGGACTTTGTCTTAAGGAGCACATGAAAGGCAATAGGAGACCACGGAATCAAATGGGGAGGGAAAACCTCCTGGACTTGGATTACGCTGATGATTTAAGCATCCTAGATAAAAGTGTGAGCAAAATGAATGAACTTTTAGAGGGTTTGCGGGTTCAGGGTGCTAGATTAGGTTTGAAGATTAATGTTAAGAAGACTAAGTCACTAAGGCTAGGAATGAGTGAAGATGAAAAGGTGACGCCGGGTAACCAAACGATTGATCAGGTGGGCAGCTTCACTTACCTTCTTATTATTATTAGTAAAGACGGTAGGAGCAGTGAAAATGTTAAAAGTAGAATAACCAAGACTCAGGGTGTTTTTTCACAGTTAAAAAAAAGTCTGGAAGAATAGGAAGATAAGTCTGCAAACCAAGATTAGAATATTAGAAGCTACAGTGATGACAGGGGTCAAATATGGCTCTGAAGCATGGGCGCTCCGACAAGCGGAGGAAGATTTGCTAGATGTTTTCCAGGAAAATTGCCTACGGATTGTTCTGGGTACCCGGCTGACTTACCGTATTTCAAACAGTAGGCAGTACGAAAAATGTGGTTCAATCCCTCTTTCTAGGGCTATAATCAAAGAAAGATTGAGATGGCTAGGGCACGTTGTGTGGATGAAGGATGACAAATTGCCGAAGATTGTCCTTTTCGGCCAACCGTCTAGGGCTAAACGGAAAGCAGGTCGTCCTCGTCTGGGGTGGGAGAATGTCATAAAGAAATGTTTAAAGGAAATAGGAACTTCCTGGGAGGGTGTAAAAAGGGAGGCTTTGAACAGATTGGGATGGAAGAGGAGCATGCGTAGCTGTGTTGACCCCAGGTGGCTTGGTGCTGCGGTGAGTTGTTAGTAGTATTAGTAGTAGTGGTAGATGAACGACATTTTCGTTTTTCGTGAGCCCAACATTTTCGTGAGCTAGCGCTACTGGTACAGGGTTTCCCAGACTTTTCAAATTTTTTTTACCACATAAACATGAAACAAAAACATATATACCACCGTTACAGCGCCAAAGTGTCAAAAGGGGCGCAGTTTTATGTTCATTTCGAGGATCCCTTTAGATTCTACTATAAAAATGCATGGATGATGGATGGAGATCCTCCATTCCATTGAGTATGTCATTTTTCGTTAATTTCTTACCATTTATTTGAAAACTAGTCTAGAGCCTAGACTCAACTCAGGTGGCAACTCTGGGCTTTTTGTTTTGTCTTGTTTCGTTTTATTAATTTGAATGATGTAGGCCAGTTCCTGCTATTTCCTAATTGTTTTGTAAGCAATTCGGTTGCACCTAGAGGTGTGTCATTTTGCACTGTCAGCTATCTTTCTTTTAGCTGTCTTTAGTCTTTATATTTTGAAGAGCATATGGAGGTTATATAAAATTTTGAAGGAGGAGCGTGCAGAGTTGTGTATGGCTCAGGTGGCTTGGTCGGGGTTATCATCTGTAGCATGAAAGGGCTATTTTAGCGCACTGTAGCACGTGCTTAGGGTTGTAACCTGTAGCACGAAGTGCTATTTTAGCACTATTACAGTCAATTTTGTTACTGTAACACCGAAAATCGCTATGTAGCACGCAAATTTGGACAATTGTAGCTACAATTTTGGCTCTACATTTAAGACCCGTTATTAGAACAAATGGATCTTACCTTTCTCTTTTTGATAAGATCTTATCCATTTTGAGGTTTCAGTTTGGTGTTTTATTTATTCCAACTTTTGTATTTAGATCAAATATCCCGCCAGAAAATGCCCAGTATTTCTGCTATTTGAACTTTTGGCTGTATTTCTTTTCCAGAACTTTTCCCTAGAACCTTTTTCCTTTTTCCTAGAACTTTTTCCAGTATTTCTGCAATGGGCTGTTTAATCAGTTCCAGTGACCATTAATCTTCGTTTGACCAGGGGCCCCACAAGGCCTCAATTTTGTTCTTAAATCAGTATGCTCACATATTCTTTTTTTTTTATGTGGCGCATTTATCTATACTAAGCATTTACTTATGAAAGTTTACTGGGGATAGCAAATATGACTTAATTTAAAACACCAAGGACATCAAAATCAAAATATTTTTGCCTCCATATTAATGGTATCCCTCCACATAAATATGGAGGCCTTCATATTTGCTACCCATATAAGGTATGTTCAAACCTGAAAATCGGGATTATATTTGATATTTCTTTTGTTTGCTCCAAAATTATAAAGTTCTTAGGACAATACCACGTTTTTGTCAATGTTGCCACGTTGGACTTTCAAATTAAATAAGTAATACTAATAAGTTAGATTTGACAACACATTTCGTCCGGAAATACTTAAACCTTAACGATCTGTTGATTCGGTATGATATGTTTTAGCTTATTTTTTACTGATGATTCGCGCAGGTTTCCTTTTTTATAAATTTGGCGGCCGCTACTACATAAAACTGTATTTGGATGTTTTTTTCATAAGATATGAAACATTTTTCGTTTTTCCTTTTCACGGTTTTTCGGGAATTAAAAAGTTTGGCGGCCGCTACTACATAAAACTGCATTTGCAGGCCTTTTTCATAAAATATTCAATTCCCGATTTTTCTTAGTTTTTTAAAGATGTTTATGGTAGTCAGATTTGGTTTTAACTATCCTTTGTACTTTAAGTGTTGTATTCACAATTATGTCATTCGAAATGGAATATGGCTCTCTCATTGGAGGTAGGAAAATTGAGAAAATAATGTGCTCGCAAAAAGCTCCTCGTATAAAAAGCTTATAGAGAGAAGGAGGGGGAGGTTGGGGAAGGAGGAGATGAAGTATTATAATTGCAATGTACTTCCCTTATAATAGAGGGAATGCTCTAGCAGAAGACTAAAAAAGGCACTCACTGCAAAATTGTCATACAGAAATGATTTCAAAAAAGAAAAAAATTAAGGATTTTCTTTTGTACTGTAGAGCTAATAAAATTAGAGTGTGCTTTTTATTATTTGGTTTTGTTTATGTGCCTTGCTCTTTTTTATTTTTGGCTTTTTCTTATTTTTGTTTAATGCATGCTTTTGCTTCTTTTCTTCTAGTGCGAATGAAACTGTTGATGCAAGAAATAATAACAGGCAAGTGTTTCTATTTGTATATCTTAGTTTAATTTCTAAGTTTCCCTTCTAGTCCTTCATAGACAAAATTGACAGATCTGCGTTCGTGCTATTGCTTCATGCGTGAGGAAAAAAAAAATGAAGAAAAAATAAATAAACAAAAGTAATTGAGGCACTATGGCAAGTTTGGTAATCGCGAGGCATTAAAAAAGTAACTTGATCGAACTGAAGTTTGTAATCTGATAAGGCTGTTACAGCTGATAAAGCTCTTAACCGATGGAAGTGGTCCCGAGTTGGCTCTAGAACAATAGAGAAGTGAAAAAGTAAAAACAAATTAATCAGGCTGTTCCGCCGTCTTGTTTCAAGTGTGCGGAAGACAAAAAAAGCATCGTAAAAACAAGTGAGCCACAAAGTTGATAAATCCGATTTGATCCAAACGACAGGTTTTAAAGTCTGATATGTTACAGCCGGAGGAATTCCCGAGATGTAAAATCAAAAATTAAAACTGACAAAAATGCTTAGAGAAGTTAAGGGAATCCGATATGTTTGTTTTGATTATTATTGTGGACTTTCTGGAAATCGATAAGAGTTATGCACTAAAGTGGAAGTTTAGTACATTCCGGGAATCCATTATTATTGTTCGCAAATGTTTTTCAGAAAACCACTCAGCATTTCTAAGAAATTCCCACAACAAAGAAAACTTTTGACAGTATTTCAGTCAGTTCTAATCTTTATTTCCTCCTTGTCATATTAATGACAAATATAGCAGTGGCGGAATTACTTTTATTTCATTTTATTTTTGTCTATGTTGTCTTTACTTTCAGCGTCATTTTTGTTTGCTCATAAGTAAAAGTCATTGGGTTTCCGTCCTCTTACATTTACTGTATAAAGGACAAAAAAATACAATCCAAAGAAATTACAAAAGAAGTGCTATTCAGCTGGTTTGGTGAGTGTGATAAGCTGAGAATTAAGATGAGAACGTGTTCAAAGGGGCTGCTTTTGAAGTTTGTTGCAGAAGATAAAGAAGAAACAAAGATTAGAACAGACTGGAATGCTGTTAGGAATTTTCTTTATTGTGGGAATTCCTTAGAAATGTTTAGAGTGGTCTTCCAAAAAATAAAACACTTATAATAATATCTAATGTTCTTATTGAAAACGAATTGCTTCAACTATGCTTCATATATGAAGCATAGTTAAGTATAAAATGAAGTTTTTGTTTTAATGAAGTTATGCATAGTTTTTATATGCTTCATATATCATATGCTTCTTATATTAAACTTCAACTTTGGCGTATTACTTGTATCGATTTCCAGTAGGAGGATCCCATTTCAATTTCTAGATCGATTCTTGTTTTCGGATTTCGGTGTCAAAATAGATGGGCTGTAAACTGAAATAAATTTTAAACAGTTTATAACTTATAGTCTTATCAGCTTAAAATCTTAATTGTCAGCCTATCAGTTTAAGCTACCGAAGTTATCAACCTAATAAAGGTGTTTCTTTTGAATATAAGATACTCAACAATGCCGAAAAATTCATATGGGAGAAGTAGGTTTTGGAAAACTATTTTAAATTGCGTAGCTGTAAATGTTTAGTAATCAGTTTTAACGAAAGCATGAATAACTGTAAGGCGGCCTTCAATTAATTTACCGTATACAATCAAATAGGGTTGTTTTATTTCCTGTGCTTCGATATCAGGTATAACTTAAAATATTAACACCAAATATTTTGCAAAAATTATGTTTCCAGATTTATATTTTTGTAGCCTACGTATTATCATTCCCAAGATGATGTGATGCATCCAGAGCCGTTCCTAGAGGGGGGGGGGCTCCCCACCCCCGCACTCCCCCCGCGCGTCGCGGGCGGGGGGGGCGTGGCTGGGAAGTTGACAACTATGATCCAATTTTTCACTTTGATTGGGCTTTTTTCTTATTTTTGAGTCGGTAGGGGGGGGGAGGGGAGTGCTGTAATTAACTTTTACCCCGGGCACCTCCAACCCTAGAAACAGTTCTGGGTGTGTCTTCCCCCTTCTTATTTGAAATGAGTTGGAAGTTAGATCCCACTTACATATGTGTATTTAGTTAATAGGAAGGTGACTGAATTTGATGGTGTAAAAGTATTTCGGTACCTCTTATTCAAAGACTATATGGCACGCAGAAATTGAGCCACATTACTCTGTTGCAAACTATAGTTTTATTGTATTTCTCTTTTATAATTATTATAATAGAAACTGTGCCCGCTGAAATTCGAAATTCTACGCGGCTAGAAATCTTTTTTCTTATTAGATGTAGCTTTTTTCTAATATTGAGTATTTCGTTTGAAATATTTAAGAAAATCATAACAGAAATAAAAAAGATGGAAAACAGTACATTGAAAATAAAAAGAATGAAATAAGATGCACGCAAAATTATGTACATCACTTTGAATTTTAGCTCAAATCTTATGATAGCTTTTATTTATAGGCATAAGTTTTAGTTGTTCTGAAGCTTTTAACTGTATCTTTTCAACTGAATAGAAACTTTTCAGTTGTAATGAACTGTATTTCAATTGTAGTTTCAGTTTGGTTTAAAATGTATAGATAAGAGCTGCGATCTTTTCATAAGAAGCAAGTTGGATACAAAGAATATTCGTTACTGATTATCTAATGTTTGATTATCGAAAAAATTTTTTTTGAGTGAATGCTTGGTTTGCTGTTCTTACAAACCTGAATCGAAAAATTCTTTTCTTTGTATGGCAAAGTTGTGTTCCAAAATGATAAAAAAAAACCATCGGTATCCTTAGGTTTTTTTTGCTATCTTGGAAAATAATTGAGTTTTTCAAGCTTCTTTCTCAACTTCTTCCTTATCTCTAAGGCTTAGGAAATTTTAAGACTCAGAAACAATTAAATTGAAATTAATAAGACTTGGAAACAATTAAAATCTAACAATTAAAAACAATTAAAAAGGTCTGTGTCTTTTACAACACGATTGTCTGTGATTTTGAAAAACACAACGGTTTACTACCTCTGTGGTTTTGACAACATGATTCCAATGAAATCGGTAGGATTTTGAGCCATATAAGGATAAATTGACTGGCCTTATCCAGAATAATTAAAAACTTTTCGAAAGTTTTTTATATGTATTTTTGTTACGTTTTACGAATATTTCGGGGGAGGGGGAGTTCAAACATCCTACACCCTCTGGATAATGCCTTGATCTTGGATAAGGCGTTCCATTGGTTAATTCTGTTTTCTGTCTTTTTTATTGCTTGTACTATTAAGCATTTATAAGTGTTACTTATTCCCTTTTCTGTTCTTTTACCACTTCCCAGACCTCTGTGAGAACGATAATATAATTACTTTGTTTTGTAATCTTTCGTTTTGTAATTTAAATATACAAGTTGATTAAGAAATGAAAAAAATTGCTAGTCCAAAATAAACATTTAAAAATGTAAACCCTCGAATTTTCCCTTTTCCTTACTTTTCCAGTATTGTAAACAAGTATTCCACATGGAAAATCCTTATAAAATGTAATCTAGGGAATGTTTTCCATTAGATACTGGTTATGATAATTTATTCCCAGATTTAATTGAGGTGTTGTTCTTATTACGGAAAAGTCTTTTTTTTTTGCTTAGTTCTGTATTTTCCTAAATTTGTGGGGTAATTTTATTGCCACAAAGAAATAATCAAGCCCCTAATTTCATCTCTCCAGATCTCCTCTTACTCTTATGTAACAACAACCATTGAACGGTTTACCGAAGCTGGAGGTACTGTTTCCTTTTCTCTAAGTAGAACAAATGCCCTGTAAAGTGGAGAAATAAATATTTATAGCCTCGTTCTTCTAATATATGTTTCCTTTAGACCTGGACCTGGTTTCCCGGTTATAACTAATCATGTAACATATGTTGATCATTTAAGACGCCAGCTCTTTCGCTTTCAGGATATTTTTTGGCTGCTGTTGTTGTTGTTGTTGTTAAGTGTATAATACAGGATTAAATATCGTATATCAAAATCATGGGACTAAAGGTTATTTAATACCCTTGTGTCTTTCTTTAAAATACTGTTTTTCTGTTCTCTCAATACATGCCTCGCAATACGAATACCCTTTCGTTGTCTTACATCAGTTCACACAGAAATCAACGATATGCTGGTTTAAATCCTTGTTATACTAAAGGGGCGCATCAGGATTTTTTTTGGAGGGGGGGGGGCGTACAAATTTTTTTTAAGGAGGCATCAAACATTTGTTTATTTGTATTTTGTTACGTTTTTATTAGTTAGGCAAAATTTTTGAAGGGTTCAAACCCCCTATCCCCCTGGATGCGGCCTTCTATTAAAATATATTTCATTTAGTCTTATTATTCTCGGTATAACTAATAATTTTATAAGTGAAAACTATTTAACTAATTACTAATTTGAATTCGAATCTAATGATTTAAAGTAATTAAATTGATGTAATTATAGAATGAAAAAATAAAATAATGTGTTAACTCACAAAGTTAGAAAAGAATTTTAATATTAAAATCGGTTAAAAAACTGATTTTAATGGTAACAGTATTATAAATTTTTCACTAAAAAAAGAATAATATAAATTTACAGAGGGATTTGCAATTTTGATACAAAGGGCAATAGAAATTATTTCTCCAGGAAAATCATATTTTTTCTTCTCTTTGGACGTTGAAGGGTCTTTTATTTTCGCTTTAAGTCCGTTACGAATAAAATATGAACCTCTATAAAAGTTTTTGAACAAGAGCAGTTTGATTTCTAGGCTGTAAGGAAAATCATAAGCAAAAACTGTGGTTTAAATGTAAATTTTCTTTCACAAAAAGCAAAAAATTAATGCCGTTAGGTGAAATCTCGCTGATATTTGATTGAAAGCGAAAATTTTGAGATTTTCCCAAAAATTACCATGAAAAATAAGACTTCTCTGAATTCCTAACAAAAAAAGCGGACAATTAGTACATTTTTGTCATTACCTGAATAGGAATCTTTGTAGCCTCTGTTCAAAAATATTTTACCCAGTCGAAGAAAAAAAAATATTTAAACTAACATGTGTGAACCAAATTATTGCCTCATTTTTCTTTATCAGGCAACATTAAATCCGGCATCCGAAATGAAATTCAAATTCTTTGAGAATCTAGCTAAAATGCAGGCTTGTTTTCATGAGCAGTACGTTGAGGTACATGTTGAGGTTTCGAATCTGAAAAAAAATTCTAAACAGGAAACATTTATACATATCTGAAGAAATTTTTCCTGCCAGAGAAAAGAATTTTTAGCTTAACAGAAGCGAACTACATTTTCACCCCATTTCTATTTGTCAGGTAATGTGGAATTCGGATTTTGAAGTGAATTTCAAATTCTAGGAGGATGTAGCTAAGCTGTAGCCTTTTTATCATGAATTGTACGTTTTGATCAAGGATGGTGATCATTTCGGTCATGCATGTTGAGGTTTCGAATCCAAAAAAAATATAAACAGGAAACAATTATACATATTTGAAGTAATTTTTCCTGCCAGAGAACTAAATTTTTAAACTAGCAGAAGCCAACTAAATTTTCGCCCAATTTTCTTTATCAGCCACTGTAAAATCGGGCTTCCGAAGTGAAATTCAAATGCTTAGAGGATCTAGATTAAGTATTGACTTGTTTACATGAGTTGTACGTTTTGATTCAGGAAGAACAATTATTTCGGTTATACATGTTGAGGTTTCGAATCTAAAAAAAAAAAATCTAAAAAGGAAACATTTATACATATTTGAAGAAATTTTTCCTGCCAGAGAAAAGAATTTTTAGCTTAACAGAAGCGAACTAAATTTTCGTCCCATTTGTATTTATCAGGTAATGTGAAATCCGGATTTCAAAGTGAATTTCAAATTCTAGGAGGATTTAGCTAAACAGTAGTCTTTTTATCATGAATAGTACGTTTTGACCAAGGATGGCGATCATTTCGGTCATGCATGTAGAAATTTCTAAAAATAGTCCTGAAAAGATTCATAAATAGGAATAATTTATACATCTTTGAGGTAATTTTTTTCTGGAGAAACGAATTTCTAAACTAACTGAAGCTAACCAAATTACCGCCTCTATAAAACTTTTTTTTGTCAGGCAACGGGAAATCTGACTTTCAAAGTAAAGTTCTAATTGTCTGAGAATCTAGCCCGACTTAAGACTTGTTTTTGCGGATAATGTATTTTGATTAAGGAAGAATGCATATATCGGTCTGCCATACACGCTAGACTTTTTGATTTATCAATGACTTATGTAGGATTCCATTGCAAGAAAAAAACGATATGCTATCCGAAGCCGGTGATCTGGAATAAATAACCAAGTTTTCTTTCCAAAATTAACGTAATTTTTTGTCGTCTAGAACTTCTTAATTCAGTTAATATATCGCTGCAAAAACTTAGTCCTTGGTCTCTCCTATAACTATATTGAACGAAGTTTACGAGACCTCGTTTTAGTCTTTTTTTTTTAGTTTTCTAACAAACTATTAGGTCGAATGTACTATGAGTTATTTCACCTTGAAAAAACTTAGCTCTTTCGGACAGCATATTGTTTTCGGGTGAAGCCAAATTAGAATCTTACAGCCGAAGCCAAATTAGAATCCATACAAAACCTGACTTGCTCGTGACTTGTTTTTGGATTCAAAACTTATTTTCGCGGGGAATGTGTTTTGGTTACGGAGAGCGATTTTATAGATCTATCTTGCATGTTCAAAAGTTTTGATAAGCATATCTTGAGCTGATTTATGCAGGAGTCTGTGCCAAGAAAAATGCGATATACTATCAGAAGCCAGTGATCTGAAGCAGATAGCAAGGCTCTCCTTTCTTGTCCAGAAGTTTTAATTTTTCTGTCTCCAGAACTTCTAATTTAGTTAAAGTATCGTTGTGAAAACTTGGTTTTGACCGTTTAAACTGCTATAACTGTATTAAGCAAAGTTTATGATGTGATATATTTATCTAACTTTAACAACAATTTACATACACAGATCAATATGATTCACCCAAAACCAAACGGTTGACGTGGAGTGAATCAGGAAAAATAAATACCTACATATAGCATAATTTAAATTCACTGTAATAAGAAAGAAAAAAAAGAAAAAAGTTATAAATTAGTAATAACACTACAGGGGCAGCAACTACATACCGTGTCTATGAGTGGGTTCACACTCACCAACCAACAAACATTTACATCTTAATTTAAATCATATCTCCTCCAAAACAAACAAAACTAAAATTCATATTTAGTTAATATTTTTTTTTCAATTTTACTTTAAAATCACTAAAGTTTCCTATCTTCTTCACATCATTTTCCAAATTATTCCATCATTTTGTATCCTTCAAGACAATTTTACAAGACATGGTTTCACTTTTTTTCCAAAAAGATTTATCAAGCTACAGGGTTTGTCCGGAAAGTAATAGGACTAATTTTCTTTCGCCACGACTGCACTTCGGAGCGTGTGCGCTCTGACTGGATTCTGTAGAGGGCTTTTCTAGCTAAAAAAAGGAGCTGCTGGTCAGCTGTCTCCGAGCACCTGGAGCACAGTATATAAATTATAGGCAGTATGATCTTTCCCTATCTCACCCATTATAAAAACCCGTACCGAGGTGCGAGTGCTCCAGATAACGTATAAACATAAGCGACATTAGATCTTTTCACGGATAGACAAGTCAGATTTCTCTTGAACGCGAAACTTGGCTTCAACGTTGGAACACTAAATTCTGAAGAAACTAATTTTAGATTAATTTATTCCAATACATATATGAAAATCGGTAATTAGTAGTGCAATGTTATTATTAGATGTTTTTAGGAATTGAAAGTAGGTTTCGAAGTCTCAAGTTCGTTTCAAAGGCATTTTGAGAAAGTTTCTGCCAAAATACATGTTCCAGGGTAATTGGACCGCTGTTGGCAGATCAAATGAGAGGAGCTGTTTGTGCGCTCTAATGCAAGAATTAGTGGGAGGAGCTGTTTGTTCGCACCTAGAATGAAGAGCCTGAAATTATCTGCGGTAAACTTACTGCTATATTTTTATACTATGACCGGGGGAGCCAGGACAGGCATTTTTGTGTGACGTGTTTTCTGTGAGTGGTGCAAACCGAAAATGCAGCGTTTGTTAGAGCAGAGGTAGGCCATTAAATTATGTTTGAAACTCGGTAAATCTGCGACAGACACATTTGGTATGATCAAGCAGGCTTACCCAGTTGTTGCTTTAGCAAGAAGGGGTGTTTCGGTGGCACCAGGCTTTTTTGGAAGGCCGGGAAGAGGTCGGCGATGATGACTATGCAGTAAGACCTTTGACTTTGACAAAAACCGACAATGCGACTCATCTGCGCAAAGTTTTGAACTCAGACCGTCAACTAAGTGTTCGTTTAATTGCTCAAATGTTAAATTTACCAAAATATGTCCTTCATGACATTGCGACCGTTTGAACATGCGCAAGGTGTGTGCAAAGATGCTCCCAAAAGTGCTCACTGGCGACCGGAAATTGCAGCGAGTGCAAGTGTGGCATGAAAATTTGAACATGTGTGAAAGCGACCCGCAATTTTTGCATAACGTAATCAGAGGTGACGAGTGCTGGATCTTTGAGTATGATCCCGAGACAAAGAGGCAATCTTACGAGTGGCTCACGTCGGCGTCTCCTCGCCCAAAAACAGTAAGAGGGAGCAAATCCAAAGTGAAAACCATGCTCATTGTCTTTTTTGATATGAAAGGCATCGTCCTCATAAATTTGTTCCTCCTTGACAAACCGTCAACGCCAAGTTTTATGTGGAAGCGCTCAAGAGACTCAAAAGAAGGGTCCATCGGGTCCGACAAGGCATCGCAGCCGACTAGAAGTTGCACCACGACAACGCCCCGACTCACACAGCCACCGCCTTTCTCTTGAACAGCTACCTTTCCAAGGCTGGCATCCTAACACTTCCGCAGCCGCCCTATAGCCCGGATGTGGCCCCGCTGGACTTTTTTTTTTGTTTCCTAGCCTGAAAAGGCCGATGAAAGGCAAGTATTTAGAGGCGACAGAGGGGATCCAAGCAGCGTGCACCGCGGCTCTCAAGGCTATTCCTGAGAATGCATACCGTGACGCCTTCAATGCTTGGAAATCGCGCTTGCAGCGCTGCGTTGACGCAGAAGTAGCCTATTTTTAAAAGTTTTAAAGAATTGTAACGATTGGCTCAATAAATGTTTTTAAATCGACTCAGTCACATTACTTTCCGGACAAACCCTGTATTTGTTTTGTTGTACCTTAAATCATTTAATTTGAAAGAAAGTCAACTCTGGGGTTGACATGGAATCCGGCAGCCTGAAGCAAAGTTCTCTTTCCAAGTTTGGCATACGGTATTTCTTTCTTGTCCAGAACGTTCTATTTCGGTTAATATATATTTAATAAAAACTTCGTCCTTGACAATTTAAACTGATTTAACTACGCTAAAAAGTTTTCTATCGTTTTTGTTTAGTTCCTCGAATATTTTACAAGTTATTACGTTTAATGAACTATTAATTATTTCAAGTTGAAGAAGCTTAACTTTTCTTATCGCTTAGACACCGTGGTATATGCAGGAAACCGTATGTATCTACTATCTAGCTGTTTCGAGGATATAATAAAATAAAAGTTTTTAAGAAAGTTTTAAAATTGCAGCTCATGATGTACCAAATAGTTTGTGCTGACGAATTTGACTAAGGAGCCACACGGGCTAATAATAATTGAAAATCTAAAAAGCAGAATTTTGATAACAATGTATATCTAATTTTTTTTATTTTGATTCTGAATACATAAAAATCATTGAGTTTAAAGTTACCCATCAAAAATTATGAGCCTTAGTAAATTTGCTCTATTTCTGAAAAAGAGACAAAACACTCCAAATAACATTTAAAGAGAAGGAGGAGGTAGTGCTTGAGGAGGTGGTACTCCTACTTGCATTTAAGGTAATCCCCGAGTAAGGCCTTAAAACGAATAGAAATGAAATAAAAAACCAGTTTTTTCAAATAAAAGTAAACAACGATATTAAAACATAAAATAAAGGGTAATTATTCCGTAAATGAAAGAAGCTGCATAGATAGATACATAGATTTATTTTCCATGTATCAGTAAAATAATTACATAACAATCTACACTACTACTACTGCTACTAACAACTCACCGCAGCACCAAGCCGCCTGAGGCCAACACAGCTATGCACGCTCCTCCGCCACCCCAATCTATTCAAAGCCTCCCTTTTTACACCCGCCCACGAAGTTCCCATTTCCTTTAAATCTTTCTTTATGACGTCCTCCCACCCCAGACGGGGACGACCTGCTTTCCGTTTAGCCCTAGATGGTTGGCCGAAAAGAACAATTTTTGGCAATCTGTCATCCTTCATCCGCACAACGTGCCCTAACCACCTCAACCTTTCTTTCATTATAGCCCTAGAGAGCGGTATTGAACCACACTTTTCGTATAGCCTATTGTTTGAAACACGGTCAGTCAGCCGGGTACCCAGAACAACCTAAAAATCCCCACAAATCTCCTCAACCTCCTGCTCTTTACCTTAAAATGAGCCTTTTTTATACCAATTCGTTAAGAACGACTGCTCAAACATAAGGGCCATTGTATTAGAATAATCAATATTTTTAAAGCATTATACAACCCTAGCGTGAAGAGCGGAGGGTTGAGAAGGGGGTAGCCACATTTATATACGGAATAATTTTCTGTTCTTTTCTGTTCTTTTCTGTCTAATCTTCCAAGCGTAAAATTACCACAAATCAACATCAGTATATAAATGAAACCCAAAAGGAATAGAAATTACAATAAATGGCCGAGTCAAAGTCAAAACGAGCAAAGATTAACGTGAGTAGTGTTGACCAACTCCATGCCTTCTGAAGACCAGAGCATAATTTGCACTTTACTGAAAAAAAAGACAGTGGATTGTCAGTTTAATTTCCATATACTGATATTTACTCCTTAAAGTTTCAAGCATTTTTTATTTATTAAAGTAAAAAAGTGAAAACATTTAAAATTTATATTGTTTCAGAAAAGTTTCGATTCAAAACTGAGAGGGCTAGTGCCCTTTTTAATAGTCGAAGTGATTTGGGGGCAAACAGCCCCCTTTGCCCTTTTTTCCCCAAGCAAATCGAATTAAAATTTTGAGATAGCCATTTTATTCAGCGTAGTTGGAAGGTCTAAACATTATGTTTTTGAGGATGACAACCCCCCTCCCCCACAGCCCTCAGGGTAGGGGTTGTAAGTTATCCCCTGGGGCCATATAAG
>JAQQPU010011607.1:7176-27595 GCA_029168905.1 Artemia sp. Kazakhstan ARC1039 | reverse complement strand
TTTTATTTTCCCATAATTTTCTGATATTTCTCACAGAATAAGGGACTTGAAGGATTTGCCCCTCCCCCCAAAACAGATTCCTGCGTACGTGCCTGATTACATTTGTTATATATTTTCAGTAATTTTAACTCCCCATAAAGGGAGGGTGAGACAAAAGTAAAATAATTTTTACACAAATATGATTTGTGATTTTTTTATTTTTTGCATTGTGACACATATTAATATCCTCATACTTAAGCATATAATACTAATTAATCCTTTTTATGGTGCTTAGCGACGGAAGAATTTCATCCTCCTTACCAATTTCCAAATGGGTAATTATTTCTACTCTCCACAACAAATCCTACGCAAAGTCTTCTGTTATTATCTTTTTAAAAATCAATGGGTATTACCGTGAATGGGCCATAGGCAAGATAATCACCGCCATTCAGGCTGCCATCTGTAGTACAAAAGTGCTATTTTAGCACAACTTCATTATGTGTAGCATTATAGCATGTGCGGGTTGCCACATATTGCACGAAAGTACTATTTTAGCACTATTACCGTCATTTTTTTTACTGTAGCACCGAAAGTCTCAGCGTAGCACGCAAGTTTGGACAAAAGTATTACTTTTGTAATTGAGCGTGGTGGCAACCCTGAGGAGAATACTTCCCAAAAGCCCATCATAGGGAGGTTCTTTAGTAAACTTGATGTAGTCACCTTAATGTTCTCTGAGGCCCCCGAATACCACCCCCTTGTTGTTTAATCTTAAGAAACGAAACAAAATCAGGCAGGGACAAAATCAAGACTGTAAGGCAAC
Organism: Artemia sp. Kazakhstan ARC1039; assembly: GCA_029168905.1. Lineage (NCBI taxonomy): Eukaryota > Metazoa > Arthropoda > Branchiopoda > Anostraca > Artemiidae > Artemia > Artemia sp. Kazakhstan ARC1039. The sequence goes on along the minus strand of JAQQPU010011607.1, from coordinate 26,796 downwards.
CGGGGGAGCGTTTAGTTGCCACCCTTCGTTAGATAGCAAGTCCTCATAAAGGCGATATTTACTGGAGAATTTTCATAGTTTATGTTTTAGAAGTTTTTGATCTCGCACCTGGCGCAGATGACTCGTTTCTTATGCCTTTTAAGTAGAATTTTAGGAACAAACTTGGCGTTGAATTTGCTTAAACTTTGGCGTTGATTGGTTCACCAGTCGGAACAAACCTAAAATAGACCACTCCTTTGGAGTCGAAAGGAACAGTGATTTTTTTTTTTTTTTTTGTATATTTATTTTGGTATTCATGAAATTAGGCACAGTAACCTATACATTACTGAAACCTTGGATTTTCGTTGAGTTCGATTTTGAATATCAGAGAGCTCGAAAACTCCTCAATATTTGACCTTTAAAAACTTTTTTTTAATTTCCTTATCCATTTGAGGGGATTCATTTTTTTCCCCTTCTTGGTTTAGAATCAACATTAAATTCCGGCGAGGCTTTCTAGCTTCTCTATACTTATTAGTGATATTACCGTATTATTATCAAGAAAAAATAATATTTAAGCCTATACTACAGTCTGAAATCCAATGGATGTTCTCCAGGGAAAAACATCATACAGTGTTCCCAGCCGTAAAAGCCAAGAGCTGAGGAAAAGTTCTAGTGATAATAATTACCTCAATTGAAGGATCCCTGATATATATTTCTTCAACGCTATCCGTATCCCCATCACGAGCTCTGTAGGCAAGTCGATATCCCAAAAATTCCCCGTGGAGCGTATTCCTGGCTGGCGCTCTCCAAGCAAGCTGAATAGAAGTTGAACTGACATTATAAGCGGAGGTAATCACAGGTTTTCCATCCGGGACTTGAAAAAGAAAAGAAGATTAGCCTTGCCAGATATTAAAAGTGAAGGATTACTTTTCTCTATAGAATTTGAAATAAATAAAAGATATAAAGGGATAGAAATAGATTTTAAAATCTCCATAGATAAAAAAAAAATACATATAGAACAAACAAGATTATTCATTCAGTATATAGTATTAAGGGACACATATATTCATCTCATTTTTTACGCAGGCTTTCCAAGTTTGGGGCATCCTTTTTTACCTATATTTCACCAGATGTCGGGGTATTCAGATCACAAGAGCCCTCTACTCAGGTTAGAATAAAAAACTTGCGAAATGGCATTTAATTTCATTCTTGTTTCAATATATTTAAATCAGATGCATAATGACAATATTTTGGGAGATGGGTGTGAGAGAATTTTTTTTAGCGTCCAATAACGAAAGAAAGTGCGTTTTTAGTCCAAAATTCTGGGATCATTCAATATATTTTCACAACAATTCTCACATATCGCTTCTGTATACATAACAAAGGGCTTTCACAAAAGATATCAGGAAGGTTGATTTTCTGAAAAAAAAAGAGTCTAAAATACATTCATGCCAAGGGTGGAGAAGGGGCTAATTGGATAAATGTTACTTAAATAACGGAGGAAGGCATATACGGTGGATATATTTCCAGAGGGGTGGTCTATACGTTACAACATGCACAAAATTAAAATTATGGAAAAATTATTAGGATAATCGAAAGAATAATGGTGTTTCCAGGGACAAAAACAGTCCAGGTAAGGCAAGGCACTGGATCAAGGTTGCTGCCATATAATACAGTCTCAAAGTGAGCAAAACTAAACCGTCAAATAAGTGTTCTTTAAGAGTTCTTTTGTTGCATTATCTTGTTTCGTTTCGTTTTGTATCGTTTTTTTTTTTTTTTTTTTTTTTTTTTTTTTTTTTTTTTTTTTTTTTTACGAAAACTTGTACTTTTGTTAGGAATGATTTGGCTCTAATGTATTTAAGCATCAATAGCAAGTTTAATCTCCCATGGTTACTTTGCAAATGTACCTAATAAATAAATGGAACATATAACTTATGGAAATAGGAAACAAATTGAAATATTTGTTGTGTTTGAAACAATATTGCAATCTTATTTAATACACCCCCCCTCCCATTCATGCATCTGTATTCTTTATGGTGGGACTTCACCATATGCAAAAAAAAATGTTGCAAAAATGTTAATATACGAAAGTTAATACGCATATGCAAAAAGATTATATGCAAAACATATTGCTAGTGAAAATTAAAGGCATTTATTCTGAAGATGGCAAGTGATTTTGCAGTTTTAGGTAAAATTAATTAGAAATGATGCAGTTTAATCCATGTCGTATTCTCTGGAAACTTTGAAATACTATTATAGTCGGACGATATTACAAATATTACTCCCCCTATCCCCCGAAGTATCCAGATTTGAGATTCGATCCAGGTTTCAGTATTCTTGAGCCTATTGATAATGAATTTGAGACTAATTATAAAATGGTTAGCTCCCCGATCGAAGTATTTTTGGGAGTCCATAACAGTCCACATATTTCTGGGGTGGAGGGGGGAGTGTCATTAGAACATTTAAAAAAATAAGTAAAGTCCAAAAATAAAGCAAGAAATAAAGAAAACTGATATTTCTTCTCTGTTTTTATTCCGTTTCAAAGAAAGAAAACATTGGACCCCTAGCCCCTCCCCTCCTAATGAGCAGTGGCAGATTCTCAAAATCAAAACAATTTGTTTAGAAATGTAGAATCAATGTTGAAGCCAATAATTAAAGCAATTGGATGTTAGATAATTCATTCGAATTATCTGGAAGTGGAACCCTTGGCCACAAAACGACACTTATCGATGAGACAAAAAGAAAACAAGAATTATTCTGAATATTCTTCTAGCAGGAAAAGAGCAGCGACTTTTAATTGGCGGGAACACAAATTTTTTAACTCTGATCCTTAGCAGAAGCAGACCAATTAATCTTCCACGTGAACATATTTTTATTGATTTATTATGGATAATATGAGATTTGTTTCTCATTTAACGCGAGCTTTTATAGATGCTTAGTGCATAAGAAAAAGTCATCTGACCCATTGACAAGGAGCTATATATCACGTCTCATTTGTCATAAACAAGTTATTATAGACAGGAGTTTTTCTTTGCCAGCTTCTGCCGAGCACCTTCATTTTGATGAAACTGATGATTCTGTATATTTATAGGTATACATTTGAATAGTTAAGCAGTAAGGTTGAAAAGTTGCATAGATTTCTCACTAAATGGTCGTAATAAATCAGAAAGAGATCTTTTTTGTGACTTTGTAAAAGGCCTCGATAGCCGAAGAATTCAAGCTGCTCTTGTGTCCTTATTCTGGGAGCATTCAGGACAGGGCTGCCATGCCTTTGGGTTTCCCCCACATTGTAAGATTTCAGTTCTCAATGGGATCATACGACTAGTATTGGTATAATTTCTTTATAACATAGAAATCAAATAGAAATCATCTATTATAAATATAATAGTCAATACTGACGCAGTTGCGTAAAGCCCCCCCCCCCCCCTTAATACCTGGATATAACCCTAGCATATGTACAAAAGCTGTCAGTTCTTTTTTTTCAAATTAGCATTATTTGTCATTATGAACAAAATTCCATTATGAACATATAAAAAATATTACAAAACCTCAAACTTTTTGTTTATAGCTTGGGGCTACATCAAGGCATTAGGAGAGATTATTTTGCAAGAACCAGGATGCAAAATTTTACCGCGTACTCCCTGCACAAAATTGAAAATTTGCATTACCCCCCCCCCCTCTAAAAAGACCCTGAAAGTTTCAACACCAGACGTTTAAACTATGGTTTCGACTCCAGTCTTGAGACAAAGCACGATAGACTTGTTAAAATATTAAACTCATTAGTTAGCTACTTTTTAATGAGTTTTGACAAAAAAATCTATATAACCAGAAATCCTGGCTTGCCTTAGGGGTTCAGTATTAATAACTATAGACTTGGCCTAAGCTCTTTGGAGAAGGTTCATGGCCTTACTTTAGACCTTTGAACAAACTGTGCTTCTAATGGCACCCACAGCATCAACGAGATACTCCCTCAGGTTTGCAGCCAGAATGATGTCCTGCTATTCTGGTTGAACGGAGAAGCACAGGTTCCATATTCTCCTTTGGTAAGTCCAACACAGTGTATTTATAGGTCTTCTTTGGCTACGACTTCCTAGTGGCTGGCAACGTAAAGTGAGTTTTGGGAGTCTTTAGTGGTCCGAACCGAAAACATGGCCAAATATCTTAATTGTCAAACTATAATGGTCGCATTGATGGTTTCAACCTAGATTAATCTCATCAGCTTACCTACAGTTGGCCTTATTGCACATTTATCTACACATGTATTTCATGCCATCTACTTGTTGCAAAGAAACTTTTATGTCCTTTGGAAACGTCAAACAATAAAGGGTTTGATATATACTTGAAAACAATAAGGTAGCAAGCCAAAAAACTACGGGAATCATTTGAATGGACGGTGCGTCATAGGTTAATAAAAAAAAGCTCATCAAATACCCTTGCGGTAAGTCAGTAGCCTACTGCGCCACAGACTTACCTGACTTGCTTCATTACTGTGATAATGAATATCACATAAATTACAAGTCTCTGTCTAACTCCAATAGAAATGTTGACATTCCTTAGATATGATCTTTATCGATCCTGATGGCAGTTTTTGAAGAGCATCTTGTGGATGACAGATAGGGTGCATGATGAGGAATTTACAAGAGCCAACGAGAAACTTAAAAATGTAACTCAAGAAGAATGTTGTAAAGACAAATGTTGTGCAAAAATATGGCTCAATTAGAAAATCTTAGACTACGTCATCAAGCTCATTCATAATTTGGGATTTCCAACACATCATTTAGCCCAAATATAAACACAGAGAGTCAATGTAAAAAAATAAACCAATAAAGACCAATGAAAACCCAAAATTAGAAAATTAAAGAAAAGAAAAGATGAATAAAATTAGATAAAATGCCAAAATTAAAAGAATTAAAACCAAATACATAACAACCAAAAAGCGAGTCATTCACCAATATTCGCGATTTTGTGGCTATGAAACCGGTCTTCTCAGATATCACATTCAGATCAAGAACTTGGGTGTCCTGAATAATTAACAAGTACCTGGCTCTGGTGCAGCTAGGACTGTTACACCAGAGAGTTGAAATCCAGTATTCGCATTTCTCCCTCGTGCTATTTTCTTTCATTTTTTGCCCAGCAAACTGCAAATTCCCTCAAAAGTAATTTAATAGCACTGCGGAGTGCGATACTAAGCGGAAATGCTGCTCACGAACCAAAGCGTGCACTTGGAAATAAACCAATAACAAATTTGTAATATACGTTATCGTGTAAATGACGATATGAATTATATGGAGTTCCTCCGATTTTAATTATTTATGGGGCCGGTTTGTGAAGTTTTAAGGTGTTTGCTCTTTCTTTTACAGCTCATTTTAGGTGTGGAAAATGCATAATCAGAGTGTGAAAGAATCTCTCAAAAGCAGCACTTTGACGACGGAACAGCCGCATGCAGCTCGCGAGCAGCAGGGTGCCGACTGCTGAGTTGAGTGAATCAAACTTCTAAGAATAGATCTACAGTCCAAATTAGGTATAATCTAATAGAATCTGCAGAGGAAGGATTTCATATTTATTGGGATTTCATATATGTAAAATTCATAGATTTTAAATTTACCCTTAAAATTTAAGTTTGCATTCAAATTCCCACAGATTAAAAAAATTTTTTCATGCACCAATTCTGCTGAATTTTTCCAATCTCTGTTCTATCTACCTTTGTAATGTTGTACTTCTATCGCATCTCTCCCTCTACATTTCTCTTCCGGATATATTTTTCTTCTTTTCTTTATGATGATATACCAAAGGTGTTTTTTCAAAATTTAGGGTGGCATTTTTGTTTGTTTCACTTTTTAAATTCCTTTTTCCCTGATTATACTTTACATAAGTCAAAATAACACGTTCCTTATTCCATTGTAACTTCGGAAATATCTAATTTACACAATGGCAAAATTGTTGCGTTATTCTTTAGTTTTAAGTCATATTTTCGTTTGCAAGTCAATGTGATTTTTGCTGTTTCTCGTTCCATGCCTTTTTTTTTATCTGCTCAGAGTCATTTGCCATCTTATTTAATTTTGCACGTATCATAAATACTAAAAACCAATTTCTCCTTCCTGTTTGTCCTTTACAGACTCACACAGGCTAAACTAACACGTTCCTTCCTTCCACTGCAATTTTGCTATGTCTTCTAACCGCTGATCTCGTTATGCAGCATTTTCGTTTGCAATTCAATGTAATTTTTGCTATTTCTTGTTCTCTGTTTTTTTCTTTAGCTGTTCGGAGTCATTTGTCATCTTTTGTAATTTTGCACGCGTCATAGATACTAAAAACGATACAACCACCAGAGGAAAAAACATGATGCAGTTTTTGCTCTTTGAATGTAGGCTATATAAATGTGACGTCACTCACATGAGTTTTTTTTCTGGGATGAATTCAATTACTCTTTCCTGTTTATCCTTCACTGACGCTAAAACAGCTTCATTCTGTCCCGGGGTGGTTAAAACGTTCAGGCGTGAATTCATTTTCTCCTTCCTGAGTATCCTCATACTCACGAAGCACAATAACAGTCCTTCATTCTAGTGTGGCTGCTGAGGAAGCAGCCAAGAGAGGAGATCTTACAGCCCTATATCAGATCAAAAGTGACATTTTTGGAAAGAAGCGTACCGTTAACGGCCCAGTTCGGGACCCATCTGGCGTACTCGTGACCGAACCAGCAACTGTGAATGAGGTATGGGCATCTCACTTTAAAAGACTCCTCAACATAACAGCACCCGATGAGCCACCCGACATTTCCACAGCGCCATCCTTCTCCCTAAACATTAGTGTGGAGCCACCAAGTGCTTTAGAAATTCAAGCAGCTGACAGGAGTTGATGAATGGTAAATCCCCAGGAGAAGACCGTATATCAGCAGAGATGATAAAGGTCTCAGTTGCATAAAGTTAGGATAAATTTGCAGCACTAATAACATTCTGGACCGCCTTCTTCGCTATAATATGGGAAAAGGAAAAGGTACCAGTTGATTAGAACCGCAGCATACTAATACACCTGTTCAAAAAGGGTGATGCCACTGTCCCAGGAAACTGGTGAGGAATAAGCTTTTTTCAGTCCCCGGTAAACTACTGTGTCATGTAATTCTGAGGAAGATCCAAAATGAGCTCAAGCACCTAAGGGATGAACAATACGGGTTCTGCCCGAACCGTTCTCGCGCCGATCTTATATTTACATTGCGAGTCCTCACTGAAGAAAGCCAGGAATGGCATTCAAAGCTTATATGATTTTTATATACTTTTAAAACGCCTTCGACTCTATAGATCGGATAAGTCTGTGGACTATCCTTCTTTATTACGGGATCCCAGGTAAAATCATCGCAATTATCATAGCTCTTTACGAGGACAGCTAGTGCTGCATCAAGACACCCGAAGGATAAACCCCATACATTCGAATTCTATCTGGTGTCAAACAAGGCTGTGTACTATCGTCGTTACTGTTCGTGATAATCATCGACTTCATTTTCCGTAACACCGCGACAGATGGTATCAAACTTTCAGCCGAAGTGACAGTTGGTGACCTAGACTTTGCAGATGACATTACAATGCTACAGTCGTGCAAGCATCGTCTGCAAGAGCTTCTAAACAGGGTCAGCTAAACAGCAAGCCAACTTGGCCTAAGAATAAATTCAAGCAAAACCAAAACAATGGTGACCACTGATTTCGCACTTCATATCAGATGTGGAAATGAGGATATTGAACAGGTCGTGCAATTCAGGTACCATGGAATCATAGTGGAGATTATGGGATCAACATTCAAAGAAATAATGACCAGAATAGATCAGGCGAACGCATGGGCGTATGTAGATTCTTCTCTAGGGGGGGGGGGGGGGGGCGACCGTTTCCAAGACGGGGGGGGGGGGGCTGAAGTTATATTGGCAGTTCACAAAACATTACATTGCCAGCAAGTTCTATCATACCTATGAAATCTTTATTAATCAATTTAATAGCTGTTTATTTCCAGCTTTTCCAACCATCTGCCTTTTATCAACTGCTTTTTTAACCATCTACCTTTTTTCAACTGCTTTTTCAACCATATCTAGTGTAAATTTGAATTTCTAGGGGGGGGGGGGCTTACCCCCTCCTCCCCCCCCCCCCCTTCCATACACCCATGGGCGAACGCTGCTTCAATAGGCCAAAGAGCATATGGAAGTCGAAAAATTACTCGACCCGGCTTAAGTTATGGCTGTTCAACATCAACGTCATCCCGGTCCTCCTTTACGCAGCCGAAGTCTGGAGTTTTAACCAACAACAGGAGAAGAGAATCCTTACATTCGAGACCAATTGTCTTCGAATAATTTTAAATATTCATTGGTCAGACAGAATCACAAATGAAGAAATCCGCAAACTTGCCAACCAGCCTCTGGTGACTGATATCATTAGAACTCGGAGTTGGAGATAGTTGGGCCATGCTCTCCGAATGCAGGACACTCAGATCCCAAAAGCCACTTTACATTGGCGCCGAAACGGAAGTCGAAGATGGGGAAGACCTACGAACACTTTGCGACGAACATACCAGTCTGATCTGCGCAGTATCCATACTTTTCTTCAACCCGATTGGTAAGACATATACGCAGCTGCCCAATTCTGTAAGGATTAGCGAAGTCGCGTGGATGCCCTGGGTGCCTCTGGTGACACAGGCAAATCTGAGGTCTAAGGCAAGGTCATTCTAGTGTGAAGAATCAGCCATTTCAATTGAACTAAGTAATTCCGGCGTGAAGTCAATTCCTCTTTTCTGCTTATCCTTCACAGACTGACGCACGCTAAACCAATACGTTCCTTCATTCCACTGTAACTTCGCTTTGTCTTCTAACATTTTCGCCTTGTGCAACATTTTCGTTTGAAATGCAAAGTGATTGTTGCTGTTTCTGGTTCCATGCCCTTTTTTTTAGCTCTTCAGAGTAATTTGTCACCTTGTATAATTTTGCATGCGTTATAGATACCAAACGCGAAACGACCACTCCTGGGGGTGGGGGGGGGAACAATGTATTTTTGCTCTTGAAAGATGTACAGATGTGATGTTACTCACTTGATTTTTTTTTTCAAAATTAAGGCCTTAACAAACTTTCTGAAACTCGTGAAATATGAAGATCGTTTTTTCAGGCTAGAAAATCCCAGGGTGCCAATTTTCAAAAAAAAGAAATATGGAGCCGTTTAAAAAAAAAACTGTACATACATAAATACACAGTTACTCGTTTAAAGAGAGTAGATTGGGTAATATCATATAATTTCAATCAAATAATTTCAATCAATTTCAATCACCAGTAGTTCATTAAAATAGCAGCAGAGTTCAGGGGAGTCATCAAGACCTGGCTAGAGGGGGGAGGGGTCAGCTCATTTTTAGAAGCTAGTTATGTAAAATGCTTTGGTATATTATGACTAAGCTAGCCCTGCCTCCTGAGTTACGAAAGTTTGCATTCAAATACACTTTTCAGCTACACTATGACTAAAAGGGATCTGTATAGTGTTCCATAATTAAGTCCACACCGTGTTAAATTCAAAGTCTTTCAAACTTACGTCTTACAGGTCCTATTCAAGGTCTTGGTGTCCAAACTATCCTAGTTTACAACATACCGTACTTTAAATTCCAATTCTCCTTTTAAAAGGCAGAAGGAAAACTTATATCTATCATAAGAATTAAGAAGTTAAGTAGCCTGGAAAATCATCTTTGGAGGGTGTGAAGCGAGTTTAATTAATTTCTAAAACATAGTGCTTGAAAAATTGATAGCTTCGTGATTAGTGATTTGTAAATGAAAGGAGAGGATGTTGCCATAGCTCTTTAAAATAGTATATAAAGCTTAGATGAAAGTTTTAAATACAGACTATATAATTTTTGTTTTGAGTAATGGAGATTGTAGCATCGTTAGTTTGTTGTGAATAGACAGTGGTACACCCAGGATTTTGATTTTTAAAGAGAGGGTGAAACTACAGAGGGGGTTCAATCGAAAAATTGTAAAAACAGGCGAATCATCTAGAAAATATAAAACACTATAAAAATGCAACAAATTATAGAAATAAAAGAAAAAACTAGATATTACATGAACGGCCCAAACAAATTTGAGATTCTAGGGGGCGCAAGCGCAATAGGGCCCCTCTGTACGCGTGCTTAATCAATCGGGATTGACAAATTGTCATAATTAACTGTAAAAAAAAAGTTAAAATAAATGCTGAATCATATAAATAGTGAGGCTATTCAAATCCAATCCCAGCAAGAAACACGAAAGTGGAAAACTGGTAGACATTCCCAAGAAAGTCATACCCAGACAGAGTTTCGTATTTTGTCTAGCTCTAGAACGTCATATTATATATCCCAAGACGAAAAGGTGCATCTCATATTTTTAGAAAAGGCAAAATAAGGGTTTTAGGCTTTTCGCGGAAAGTATTTGTTTCTTCAAGAATTTCAACGAGAAAAATGTATAAAATCACACTGTTTACCGATGTTTTCAAGATAAATGATTGAAAGAATGGAGTGCATTATTTTCATTTGCAAGAATCAAAGTTAATTATTTTGTTAGGCTTAATGCACTTTGGCACTGAGCCCTCTAATCTACAGTGCTTAAAATTTTGCTAATTTAACAGTCGCTAATATTGCTTGTTATTTATTTATATTCATTTATATTGTATATATTTTCTATTTTAATTAAATTATGTTATTAAGTTAGTTATTTTATATTAAGTCAATTAATTTTCAAAATAACATTAGGTTATTTGTATCAGTTATGTTCAATTAGTTCAATCGTAAATAAATCGACAATATTTAATTGCATCAATTAGACACAATTTTTATTGGATTTTTAATTTTATATTCCATTGCTGGGTAGCTTCCATTTGGCAAATAATCCAAACAATTACGTAAGCCAGTCTGCAATTTGATGCACTGAAGATTTATTTGTCCAGATCATGGTTTGCCTCCCCAGCTTCCAATGAAAAATATACACAGCTTCAAAACATATACATTCAACTTCTCTAAACTACTATTACTGCGAACTCGTCGCGCCAAAAGCCCACTTGAAGTCAACACAGCACAAAGTCATGTCAGTTTATCGGCTATACTTACCTCAAGAGTCAACATCTCCCTCTGTGAGGAAGAAAGTCTTGTTATTGTTATATGTGAGCCAAAGGGCCCTAAGGTCTCAGGTGCCGCTTCAAACGTTACGTTTGGCATAAAGGTATCTTTCTGATTTTTAAACTTTTTGTTGAATGAAGTGTTCAATATCCTCTTTCGTTTTGGGAACGCCAATATATAGATATAATTGTTTTACTTGAGTTCTTTTCTTTTTTCAAAGGCTGACTCAAGAAATTTTAGTGGCCTAAAGCAGGGGTGAATCTCTAGCATTTTTATTGGGGGGGGGGGGGGGAGGAGGGGCCATATGTGGATAATTAAAAGTGCATGGGGAGTTAAATTTTTTTTTCCCCATTTTATGGGGGGGGGCAACTGCCCCCCTTGACACCCCCAACCGACGCCCCTTGCCTAAAGCATGGGGAAGGAGTGATATTGTTGATACCAAGGAAGATTTCTGTTTTACTTCTCCTTTTCTAAAACTTTTCTGTTTTAGGAGGTGGTTCTTCTGACCAAATCACAAAGGAAAAATTTCCCCTGCACCCCCACAGGCAGGATCGGTCGATAGGAACATACAGAGGGGGCACATCTGGCCCCATGCTCCTAAAATCTTCTGAGCTTCAGGATTTCCCCTTTAATTTCGTATTTAACTTAGTATGATTACCTTATTTTTGGCATTATTTCAAATTCACCCCTCCACTCCCAAGAAGCATAATTTGCACACGACTGGTAGTAGGTGTCTTACCTTCCCTAAGAGTGACCATATAATAAGAAGCTAAGCTTGGAAGACTAGGCCCTCTTGAGTTGACGCCAACCACTTGAAAGCTATAAACAGTGTAGGGGAGCAGTCCAGAGACTTGATAGCTAGTTCCATTGTTGTCGGTGGCGAGACCCTTTTCGCTCCATTCTCCATCTTCTCCTTCCCTGAAAAAAACAAAAATATTTTGAAAATTTGTTTCCGGGGAATATTGAGATAATGGAAAGTTTTCTCCTCAGAAAAATAAACAATACACATTAATGTATTTTCTTCCCGAACGGTGCTGCTAGCTGAATTCAAAAATTATACGTATGACATGTTCTTGCCAACGGAAGTCGGGTTCCGTACAGGGACGTCGTTTCGGGGGGGGCAGTTACCCCTCCCGATAATTGGAGGAAAAACTATGATAGCCCATGCCCCTTGACTATCCGGATATGGACTCCTCTTGCCCCCCCCCCTAATGAAAATGCTAGAGCTACTTCCCTGGTTCCGTAGAAACATAACTCTTATGACAATGATTCTCGTCCTAAACTTGGAACTTTCACCCTCTGGAAGTTTCTGAATAGAACAAGAGAATCAAGATCTTGCTTTTTCGAAGATCTTTCCACTTTTTTCTAAAATTATAAAAATTTCTCTATAATAACGATTTTTGATAAGTAACTTTGAAGTTAATGAATGTTCTGCATTTGAAATCGGCAAACTGTTATTTGATTTACAATGTGTTTTCATAATTCCGTTTTTAGAGTTTCATTTACTATTTTCTCTCCGCCAGTTCGATCTATAGCGCATGACGAATAAATTAAGCATTTTTAATCGAACAAAGTATTTCTGTTAATTATTATTCTGTTAATTTCTGTTAATTTATTGTTATTTCTGTTAATCTGTTCTGATACTTAAATTTTGTCTGTGGTTGTCATTTTCCTTTCTTGGTATTCGTTTTGCGTAAGTGTTATTTGTGTTCCCCTATGTTGCAAATCATTGGGACTTTTAGGGGGCGAGGGTGTTAGTTTATTCTTCATTATGTGTTTAAATAAAAAAATATTGAATTGTATTAAGGGGTTACTCTGTTTTGATGCTACATTAACATAGTTTGTTTGAAAACTATACCCAGTTACCTAAACCCCCTTCAAAATTTCTGTTCAACTCGTAAAAACGTAAAAAATGCAAATAAACGAATTTTGATGCGTTTTTTAAAGTTTTTTATGTAATCCCCCCCTGAACAAATATCCTGGATACGCCCTTGCCAATAACTGTAACTGCAAACTATACCTATTAGCTCAGATATAGTTGACACCTATACATTGTACCCACACTACATTACCATGAACGGTATGCAAACAATTCATCTCCTAAACTTGGCCATTTCCGCGCTCCTTTTGCCAACATGCTGCACGTGCAGCAGATTAATTAAAAGAAAACTTGCTAATGCTGAAGAGCAAAAATGTTAAAAGTAAAACATTTCGTTTATTCCAAATAAAGCAACGTCGCCATAAATGGGCCATAATAATGTATGCACAGTAAGATTTCGGCAAAACGCTGTTAGTAATCATTCAATTTTTTCGGTCTATTTTGATTTAATTAAAAAGCTTTTCATCTTATTTCCGCTCCTGGTTTCGCCTTCTTTGTTGATTAATGACCTAATTTTATATTCATATTCCACAGTCGTTTATCTTGAAAAGAACGGAGTAGCTTGAAAGCAAATATATTCGTTGCTGCTATCTATTTTTAGCAACAGGTGAAATTTATTGGTTGATATTTACTTGAGAAAAATTTATTATTGAAAACAAACACGCACACAAGAGAAGGGGTACTTACGTGCAAGGCCCCCACCCCCGAAATATTTGTCCAACTCGTAAAAAACGTAACCAAAATGAACATAAAACAAATTTGTGATGCGTTTCTTACAGTTTATTTGTACCCCCCCTCCCAAAAAATTTGTTTTGTAACCCCCCCCCCCCAACCCACCCACCCCGAAAAATCCTGGATACGGCCATGATTACGTGTTATCCCGACCACACTCAAGAAGTGAAGTTATCATAATGAAATATACCAAAATCTGATAAAAATATAATACCTTAGCAACAAAATTATGGAAACTACAAGAGAGAATTATGGAAGCAGGTCGCCTAAAACCCATTATATTAAATACCTAACCAATTATAACCAAACTCCGAAGAAGGCCTTCGCCCAGGCATAAGAATAGGAGCGGAGAATCTTATGGCCGGTGCTTATCATACCCCTAAAGTCTATATTTTTTGCAATTTATCCCTCAATGCCTTTAATGATTTTCGCTCAAACGATTTGCCGGTATTTTGGTCTTTATTCCATCCCCCTACCGGCTTACTGTGCCCCAGTCCAAAAAATCTTCATTATCTCCAGATAATTTCCTATATATTTTTTATTTAGTTCGCTCAGTTTATGTTTTTTTAGGAAAAAATCATCATTTTACGTCTAACACCTATACCTTCTGAAGACCAGAATGTCATTTACACTCGACTGAAAACAAATATTTCGAGCAGTGTTCTTTTTTATGTCATAAAATCAACGAAAAAGAAACGAAATTCCCATAATAACCCAGATTACTAAAAAGAACTCATTAAATGCAGATTAACAATTTAAACTCCCAGTTTTGGCAATATCTGTTCTTTTTGAGTTGGACTTGATTATTTACTGCAATTTCAGTTTGTTATGGCTTCTATTTATCTATTGATAGCAATTTATGCTCGTTTTACGCTTGAATTATTATTTAACTTTGTTTCCGCTCGTCTTTAGTCTAACGTAGCTCTTTACTTTTTGGTGAAAAACTTCTTTTAAAGAATTTTTTTTAATTTCTGTTCGTTTTCAGTTGACACACTTTTACTATTGATTAATAAAAGCAATATTTGTAACGCTTTTTTTGGCTTTTTTTCCTGGACAGTCATGATTTTTGCTTGCGATTTATATTTTCGAGAGTTTTACAATAAATTTTAATAAAATTTGTGCTATAGCACTTTGGATTGACGATTAAGGGGAACATTATTCAAGTAAATGGAATACAAATCTGCACAAACTTTCCTGAAATGTTGCGTAAATGCCCTCTTGATATGTTTGGAGCAGATAGCGCCTGTTGATTTAGTTCAACATCCTCCTCAAGATTCCCTAAAATATTTAAACAAATGTTCTATTCTGTTTATGAGATGTTGCATCTATGCCATTTTGACAGCCATGATGCTCTTAAACTCTTTTGATTTGCTTTAGTTGTTGTAGTTTGATTTAGACCCATCGTAATATCCTCAGCTGTTCAACTCATACAAATTTCAATCCATTAAAACCCCAACATGCATAAAATTTGACCCGAAAAACTTGACCCAGGCAGAATTCAGCCAATGTAAAATTCCATTAGGTACTTATGCATTATAACTAAACCAGCGCTATACACGAAAGAAGTCAAGTTTGGTTAATGCTAATGAAATAAAATAGGATGGATATATAATAGTTTAGAGACAAATTTGGGCTATATATTTGCACTCTAGCGGGGGAGGGGGGGGGGGTTAAGCAGAGCATATATTAAACACGTAATCTAACCTAGGTACCTTCCCCCCCCCTAAACCCCAAAAAAACAATCGTTTAAATATTGTAAACTCAATGAGAAACAACACTTTGCCATCAATTATCTAGCAAATACCCGTTTGTCTGGTTTTCTGTCTGGTTTCCTTGTACAGTCTATAGCACTGGTTTAGTTATAATGCATAAGTACCTTCCATTATGCTTGTTTGGCCCTTCAGGTTACTTTCGAAACGCTAAAAGCAAAACTTTTTCAACTTCGATACATGCAGCAATAATAATTACAGAATAAAATTATTTTCAAGTTGAAGAATAAATTATACTGAACTAAATCACCAGAAAATACGGAGATTTAGGACTGATAAAACAATATTTTTGAATCCGGGAATATTTCATTGTGCCACAGTTCTCGAGAAGCATTTTCTGATTTTTTTTTTGCTGCAAAATTTGTGTGTCTTTTCAAATCTACAGCTGCCTCAGAACTTAGATATCGTCTAACCATGTTTATAAAGTCAATTAAATTTTCATTTCATTTCTTAATTAAATTTAATTTTGTTATTTGGCCAACCAAGACTTCTTGGCCATTCTGTCAAGTCTGTCTGTCTCTGGCCATCCAAGACTTCTGGCAATGTTGTTGGTCTCAAATGGGGCGACAAGAGATCACAAGAAAATATCTAAATGAAGTAGGAATTTCATAGAAGGGATTAGGGAGTGGAGCTCTGATTTGAGTTGGGTGGAGGAGCAGCGTGTGTAGCTGTTCTGACA
Organism: Artemia sp. Kazakhstan ARC1039; assembly: GCA_029168905.1. NCBI lineage: Eukaryota > Metazoa > Arthropoda > Branchiopoda > Anostraca > Artemiidae > Artemia > Artemia sp. Kazakhstan ARC1039. The sequence continues at coordinate 10,661 of JAQQPU010011607.1, read as the reverse complement.
GCGGGTCAGGGTTGCCAACAGTAACGCGAAACTGCTCTTGTAGCACTTTTTATCGTATGTAGCAGTGTAGCAAGTGCTCAGGGTTGCTAAAATAGCACGAAAGTGCTATTTTATCACTGTTGCAGTCAATTTTTTACTATAGCAACGACAATTGCAGTGTAGCACGCAAATTTGAGCAATTTTAGCACTTAAAGAACTGACAGTGGTGGCAACCCTGCAGCGGGTGGGCCATAGCAACACATAATATAGTCTACAAACAAAGCTCAGGAACAAAATACAACTTTAGATAATAAAAATAAAAAAATAAAAAAGAACAACAAAACGACAAAAAAGAAACACACCGAGGTTCAACAATTTAACCAACAAACACTAATCATAATAAAATTCAAATCCTAAAAACAGTAACAGGCTATTCCCTCAAACATGATTCCCTATGTTTAATCCCTAAACGAAGAAACTTACACAACTGTTTAATAGCACATGTGTTCCTCTCAGCCATCCGCTCAATTAACCAGCATTCACTCCCAAACACTCGTCCAAAACATTCATTCCGCAACTCAGACAGCAGCTGTCTCTTCACACTCAGATACAAAATGAAATAAGTTCTCAATGACACATCCATACATTGGGCAAAAATAATGGCCAGCCGCCAGCCTAAACGTTCCCAAAAATTTCCTTCTCTCACCTATATCCAAACTATCCCCTCTTACCAACAACAAATTCTTCAAATCCTCTTTATTCAAACCAAATTTAAAATAAACCTCCTCCCCCAACCGTCTTTGGCTTTGGAGTAAAACCTCAAAGACATAGATCGGTCCTTATGAGCTTGCCACTCTTGGATTTCTTGGTCATTTAGGGTTTGCTGGACTTCCTTTCATACTGACACGGTTTCACCCATAGGGCCTGTTCCTTCATTCCACATCTCCCAAAGTCCACAAAGGTCCAGTATTTTCTTGACCTGATTTGGCCATGAATCACGTCTACCGTTCTTCCAGCTCTCCAAATAAGCTGACTTAAGAAGCCGAACTCTAGGTAGCCTAATTATCTTCTCCCAGAATTTGACCATTCTAACCAATCTAACACTCCTTAAAGAGAAAAGCCCCAAATCTCCTTTCAGTACCACTGAACTAAATGAATCCTTCAAGCCAAAAATTCTCTTAAAACATTTTAGCTGAACTACTTCTAGCTTAGCTGCTTTAGCAAAATCCCAAACCTCAGAGCCCCAATGTAGACTAGAAAAAATTAAAATGTGAACCATTGTATAGACATTGAAATTACGTGGTGGGACTCAGGCTCAAAGGAGCCCCTCTCGTCTACGTCAGTCCTGTGCCATAATTATTTTCTGTCATTCCAACAGATTGTTCAAAATAGACCTACGCAGGAGTTGACAAGTTTAACACCCATCGCATACCAGGTTTCTAGGGTACTATTCTAGTACCCTAGTACAGAGGGGAAGGTTTCTAGTAGAGAGTTTCTAGGTTTCTAGTACAGAGGGGAAGAGGGAAGTCTTAAGCCCATCTCCGCTCGAACTTTGGGTATTTTCAAAATAATTTTCATAAATCTCGTATTCTCAAAATAATACGCCCATTTTTGTCACTATATCCCCCCCCCTAAAAAACTAGAACACTTGTCTGGTGCCATTGGCAAAGAGTATAAATTTATTGGTCATCTCAAATATCAGTGGCAAGAACCTGCTGTGAAATAACGAGCATAAAAATTCATCACATTGAAACGCTAATATCAAAGATTAACATATGAAAACGCAGAAAGCTATCGATTATTTGGGCAACAGCGGCACCTATTAATGCAGTAATTTAAACAATGAAATTTTACTGACAGCTCCCTTTTGTCTGAAAGCAAGAGAACAAATTGACCATAAATAGACTTCATTGTTCCATAGCTTATTAATCAATTTTGAAAGGTTAAAAGGTACAATTCTTTAACCTGGGATTTTCAAGAGTAAAAACTACGATAAAAGTTGCAAGATGTATGGTGCTCAAACTAAATAATCACAGTTGTCAAGATAGGCAGCCATATGTACTGATAGAAAAGAAAGCAAAGATCAATTATTTAAAGCAAGGCCGTATCCAGTGGGGGGTGTTGGAGGTTTGACCCCCCCCCCCGAAATGTTTGTCCGACTCGTAAAAAACGAAGCAAAAATGAATATAAACAAATTTGTGATACGTTTTTTAAAGTTTCTTTTTGTAAACCCTCCCCAAAACAAATTATTTGGTAACCTCCCCCCCCCCCGAAAAGAATCTTGGATACCGCCCTGATTTGAAGGCATAGCACACCTCCCTTCTGAAACAGGTTCACCTCATGGAAAGTTCAAAATAAATAAAAAATCAGAATAACAGCTATAATAATAATGAGAGTTAAAAATCAAGAGGTTACCAACGTTTCACCACCAGATTTTACCGGTGTACCGCGCATTTCTAAACCCATGCACGTCTTGGAACGCTTGGGATAGTTCTGCCACGTTTGGCACGCGCCACTTCATGCACGTGATTTCTGAAAGCCAGTGGCCCCACTTAAAAATTAATACTAAATAATAATAATCAATCATTTATCTCTAAATTTGCCACCTAAAGTAATAAAAAGAAAAAGCCTAAGGTAAATTATTTAGGAGCAGTCACATCACACCCATGTTCTCAAACAAAGGTTGACTAATAAAAGCTTTATAAAAGGCCAAAGTAAAAACTTTCTTAGATTAATAATTGAGAAGTGCCTGAGTTATCAAACACCTTTGATGGTATACCAGACAAATACATTAAAGTGATTAGTGATATGTACGAGAATAACACTGCTGCGGTTAAGGTAGGAAATAAGGTTAGCAGCTGGTTTTGTTAAATCAGGAGTAAAGAAGGGTTTTGTTCTATCCCCCTTTATATATATAATTTTAATGGACTTTGTCTTAAGGAGAACTGGAAAGGGAATGGGAGACCACGGAATCAAATGGGGAGGAAAAGCTCTCCTAGACTTATGCTAATGATTTAAGCATCCTAGATGAAAGTACGAGCAAAATGAAGGAACTTTTAGAGGTTTTTGCGAGTTCAAGGTTCTAGAATAGGCTTGAAAATAAATGTTATCAGGATTAAGTCATTAAGGCAAGGAATAAGTGAAGATGAAAAGGTGACGTTGGGTGACGAAAAGATTGATCAGGTGGGCAGCTTCACTTACCTTGGTAGTATTATTAGTAAAGACGGTGAGAGCAGTGAAGATGTTAAAAGTACAATAGCCAAGGCTCAGGGTGTTCTTTCACAGTTAAAAAAAAAAGTTTGGAAGAATAGAAAGATAGGTCTACAAACCAAGATTAGAATATTGGAAGCTACAGTGATGACAGTGGCCAAATATGGCTCTGAAGCATGGGCGCTCCGAAAAGCGGAAGAAAATTTGCTAGATGTTTTCAAGAGAAATTGCCTACGGATTGTTCTGGATAAACAACAAAAGTACGAAGAACAAAAGGGAAATCTTTTTGTAAGACA
>JAQQPU010011604.1:17350-27602 GCA_029168905.1 Artemia sp. Kazakhstan ARC1039 | reverse complement strand
AAAAAAATACAAATGAATGTGCATTGTCAGTTTAATATACATATATTGATATTTAGTAATCAAAATCTTAATTTTATTTGATTTATTAAAGTTATAAAAGTAAAAACATTTATATTTTTTCAGTAAAGTGCAAATTATGTTCTGGGATGGCATAGGGATTTTGAGCCCAATTTATGTTAATTTCTGCTCGTTTTGAGTTGCACTCGGTTATTTATTGTCATTTCTGTTCGTTTTGGGTTTCATTTATTTATCGATGCTGATTTGTGGTAGTTTCCCGCTTGGTAGATTAATTGATATTGTTTTTGTTCATTTTTTGTTTAATGGGGTTCTTTACTTTTCTTTGAAAAACTTATTTTGTCGAATTTTTTTTTAATTAATCTGGAAAAGAGCTAGAGCTAGTATAGAAATATATCTATACAAATGAATTACATTTTTTTTGCACAGTAAGCAGAGCACACTGAAGTTGAAGTAGCCTTAAACTTTGACTTGAAACTTCATAACTTGACCACTTCTTGCAGAAAAGAATTTTGGAGGGTTATTCCGTGTTGATAAAAAAAGAGGGTAAAGGAGCAGTTTAATTCCCCCTGTAGTGTAGGGCGCAGGAGCTCTATGGTAAAGGTGCAGGTTAGTTCCCCTGTAGTGTAGGGCACAGGAGCCCTATGGTGCAGGTTAGTTCTCCCTTATAAAAACAACTTAATTCAGCAGATACAAAGAAGAAGCCCATTTGGGGCATTCTTAGGGACCCCAAGGTCCAATGCTAGTATCAGATCCCGCGAGTGGCAGTTTACGCCCGTCAAGTTTTGGCTGTACCAGCCACAAGTGCCCCAGCTAAACAGCTTTTTAGCCCGACAGGACTGATAGTGACTGCAAAAAGATTAATGGCTCCAGGCAGAGTGAACTAACTCAGTTTTGTTACATCAATTGTAACTGAAGTGATATAACCGCTGATTTAAAATTATTGTTAAGCCATGGTATCTAACTTGTATACTGTGTTTTTTATGTTGTTTTTTGTTTTTTTTTTTACTTCCTTTTCGGATGTATTTGATGAACTAGGAGATGTTTGAACTTCAAACTTTGAAAGTTATACACACATTAGCCAACAAAAAGAAAATGACTAAACACGGGATTTTATAGGAATAATGCGATGTTAAACATTAACACAACATAGGTTTTTCTGGGTCTAATAAATAAAAATGAGAATTCTACTTGGTCTTATCGACGGGGAACATAAACACTTTCCGCACGGCCCAACAAATTCCTGTTTTGTCATACTGTTCTTGTATGTTTTTAGCCAACCATTTAAAAATCCTTACTAAAATCAAGTTGAGGTTGAACGTGCTTGGTGAAGTTTGATTTTTATTATTATTTTTAATCAGAAAAATCAGCGCGCCATAGCGCGCCGCCGGTCAGAAATCGGCGGCGCACCGCCAAAAAAACGCGGCGTGCCTGGCGGCGCGCCTTCGCCGATACTAAATCACACATTCGCCGCCGTCATGTCGGCATGGCGCGGCTTCGTGGACTACTGAAAACTATATGCGTCTTGAACAATCTTGGAAAGTATAAACAACATCAAACTGAATATTTGATGTATAATGATATTAATTGTTGAAAGATGCATCAGTTCAAGAATTTATTCCACTGTAATTGTATTTTTATTTTCAATGCTGTAAGAACTGGAAAAAAAATATTTGTAATATAATCCGTTTTCAGTTAAGCGCCAATGACGCAGTAGGCTTTTGGTTTTTATTTATATCTAGGAAAGGAGGCAGTATCTAAGCTTTTGTTTGTTGTGAAACTATGTTCGTCTTTAACAACTTTAAAAAGAGGAAATAAATTAAACTGAATATTTGATGTATAATGATATTAATTGCTGAAAGCTCATCAGTTCAAAATGCTACTATAATTTTAATTTTTATTTTCAATACTAAGTACAAAAGAAGATATTTGTCATAAAATTGGTTTTCAGTAAAGCGCCAGTGACGCAATAGGTTTTAGGCTTTTACAGTGAGAGAAGGAAGTCATACCCAAACTCTTGTTTGTGGTGATTTTTGTTCGTTTCAAGCTTGATTTGCATACGCAATTTAAGTTTCACTCTATTTAGGGTTTGTTTATTAATCTATATTAATTTCTGTTGTATGTTTGTTTGCATTGATTGTTTATTTAGTTTTTGGTCGTTTTAAGCTTCATTTGTACTTCAGTAGGAAAATATTTTTTCGTCTTAAGCTTGATTATCATATTCAATCTAAGCATTACTTGCTTTAAGGTCTATTTATTCGTTTACATTATTACTTGTTGTATGTTTTTGCTATGATTCTCTATTTAATTTCTCTTCGTTTTGGGTTTCATTTATTCTTTAATAGTAATTTCTGGTCGTTTTGAGTTTGAATTTTAAAAGGTATTTGTATCTGCTGAGCATAAGTTTAAAATGGCCTTTACTTTTCTTTGAAAAACTTATTTTTCAGAAAGTTTCTTTTAATTAATATAAGAAAAGGAATGATCAAAAATGGGGTTTTTAATGCCAAACGAGATTACTGAATAAACAAACAAAGCGAATATTTCGAGTGAAAAACCGCCATTCTTCTTCAGCGCGAAACGAAATAATGAATTCAAGAAAAGTTCGAAAGAAAAAAAACAAAAAGAAACAAGGAAAGTCAATGTGAAAAGAAACCAAAAACCAATCGAAAAGCTATGAAATTAAAAGATGAATAAAATCCAATGAAAGCCAAAAATTACATGAATTAAAACCAAATACCTAATAACCATAAAAGCGAGTCATTCGCCAATATCAGTGATTTGCACAAAACCAAAAAAATTATGAACTGCCATCGATGGATAATAACAAACAACTAGGGCGAACTAGTTTTTCGCTAGTATCCGTTTTCTCTCATGCATCACCAATCAGAATGTTTAATTGATGGTGTCAACGCGTCAAGGAAGGTATGGAAGTCAACATGAAACAAATATTAGCTTTACGTGGCTGTTTTATTATATTCGTATGTAGTAAGGTATAATTGCTTATCACACCAATGTGAACAATGCATTACAATTATTTAATAAAATAAAGTTGAGTCTTCATTGACAGACTTCGACACCAGATTTTGGAATCTGAACCAATGAAGACCGGTTATTTTTTGACAGATTAACAGATCCGTCAACAGATGAGTGGTCTTCATTGGTCCGGAATCTGGCACCAGAACCTGTCAATGAAAACTGAACTTAAACCATGAAACCTTCGTCTAAACAGTTGCCATAGCACTATGATGAGTAGCATAGTTTAATATCCCACTACTATGAAAAAAGATGTTTAGAAAAAAGTCCTTATTTTAATGAGGAGTCATGAAATCTTTGTTTACTTTTAGTAGCATAAGCTTCTCAAACTGAACATTTTCTAAGCGGTTTCTTTTTGCAGTCAATACATATCCTGCAGCGGAAAATAGGCGCTCAGCAGATGCAGATAAAGGGACAGGGTTATTAAATTTCTTAAATAGTTCTCCAACTTTAGGATAGTTTTTCCGAGAATCGAGAGTCCTCCTCTTGTCTTGAAGAAATTTGAAGAATTCAGCTTTAAGACTAGTGTTTATATTTACTTTTCGATCACTGACAGTATCATCATCTTGCATAAACGAAAATAAATCATTAGTCTCATTTGTACCAGACTTCTCAGCGTGTTAATCGTAGTTAACACATTTTGCAGGGGAAACTTTTATCTTCACTTCTTTTACTGTTGTACAATTCTTTTAAACAAAATTTTGAAAAATAAACATGGATTCTACTGGATTTTTCCGTTTACAAATTATCTATATATGTATTAAATACCATCAGTTCCATCTAATAATTCCTCACAAAAACATCAATAGACAAATACTGATAAATTAGGTTAAGTTAGGCTAGATTAACTAGAGATGGCTTTTCGGTTCTTGTTTTTAAACAATTTTCAAGACTTAGAGAATAGACACAAATAAATGGAAATATGATAGACAACCTGGAAATACTGAAAAACTGGAAACTTCACTATTTCATTCATTGATCTTCTATACATTCAGCTCCACAAAAATTGATTTTTTATTTGTGTTTTTCTCGAAATTTGAAAAAGAGCAGATGAGAGTTTTTTGCTATCAACCAGGGAAGGATCTTTACTCAGGTAACAATAAAGCGTTGCCTTTGATAACTTCAATTTCAGAGCTCAAACTAAGCTCTTTCGGTGTCAGAAAGCTTTCAAATATGCCAATATTGGAAATTACTTTTGTGTAACAAATCTAAGCTAGAACTTAAAAGAAAGGAGGTGAAATCTAAAACTCTTCACTGTGATATGCGGAAATCTTGATGGAATGCTTGAAATTTGTTTTTTTTTCAAAAATAGGGTTATGAACGTGATTAAAACGTGGAAAGAACAGACAAGGACAAAACAAAATAGTCCAGAAGTCATAACATGCTACTTTGCCATCTATCTTAAAAATCAATATCATCAAAGTGATGGCTGAAAAGTAAATCATTTGTAAAAGAATCAGAGTGGTTTCTGAGGGAAACTGGACATTTTTTTAACAAATTATTAGAAAAGGTATCCTGGTTATTTACTTGGTCTGAGATACTTGTTTTTCTAAAAATTCAGTCAAATTGTAAAAATTGAAAGTAAGTTAACATAACGAGGCTTGGTTTTATTATTTATCTCTAGATTAATGTTTAGGGATGAAGGTGTTTCAGGGAAAGGGGATGTACCTCATATTGGTTGTGTGTGCTTGAAATTTTACTCAAAAATTTCCATGCAGAAGAAGTCATTAGAGAGAGAGGGTTGGAGATTTTCTCCAGTTATGGTCATTGATAAAGTTATAAGCTTGGCTAGTGTAAGGTAGAAGTCAGTTGAAAAAAAAATCAAAAAAAAAAAAAAACTACTATTAGACTCTATTCTGCTATGTACCCTTTTCTTGTTTGATAGAAGGGTAAAATTCTACTTTAGTTACTTTTGGCTATCTTGGAAAGGGGTTGAGTTAGGAAAATGAAACTTTCAGGGATGGATGTACATGCTAAGGTATATCCCAGTAAGGTACTTTGAAGTACCTACATCCACTCATCCCCCCTCTATATAATGGTAAATTACTGCACATTACTAGTTGTTTTAGCTCATATTTCATCCTATAGGCCTAGGCCTATTACTACCATAATTATAAATCACTGCTTACCTTACACAATTTCAGCTTTTAACCTTGTTCATTAAAATATATTCCAAAATCCTATTTCCATTATAAGCCATTTAATTTTCTACCCATGCTGACTTTGGTTATGGTATAGGCCTAATGAAAGTGGGTCTATGATGCCACAACTTTGTTTATCATAACCCCTTAAGGGTAGCACACAGGTGGCAAGTATAGATAAGCCATTTAAACTATATTAGGCTGAAAGTTTATTAGGCTTTTGTTGGGAGAAATCCCAACAACAGCAACCTTAAAAGAAAATTAAAATATATTTTCTTGTGAATTATTATTGCTTCTAATCAGCAGTTGTACCAAACCAATCCTGCTCAACTCATCCTCAGGGCTATACTGTGGTGTTTTTCCTCCCCATAGTATAGTACAGACAGTTTGATATAATTCTATTTTCCCTTCTTGTTTTATTTTTTTTTTTGTTTAAAGCTTTTTCCAATAGGAAATGTTTAGAAGTCCTCCAAAAAAAAGTCCCACCAGATCCCAAATCAAATTCCAGTGAAAGTGCCATAGTGAAAGATACCCATCTTGGCTGGTCAAGCACACTATCTCAAAGTTCAAATGATAGCTCCAATTCGGAGAATAGGACAATGATAAGTGTAGGGGCTAATGTAACCATAAATGATGATAATGGGTTTCAAGAGGTCCTCTCTAGAAGCTCTAAAAAAAGGAAAAAAATCTCCCCAATCAAAAGCATTTCACCTCTACCTGCCCAAGATCCTCCCTCCAAAAACTTAGGAATTTACCTTAAAATTACTCCTACTACCCCCTTTGAAATAAAAATGATCACTGCAATAAGAGTTGCAATTTTTAAATTGCTAAAATCAATGTTCTCTCTTAATATTAACCATGATGGATCTTTGCTAATAGCTGTAGAAGATCAGAAATCAGAAGATATAATAATTAACCTAAAATCCCTTCTGAATAACCCAATTATTGCATCTAATTGGAACCCAAAACAATCACCAACAAAAATAGTAGTTTATAATGTTCCCCCAGAGATATCCACTCAGGAGTTAAAAGAAGGCCTCTCAGATAGGGCTGGAAACACAATCCCAGTTGAGGATGTTACCCAACTTGGCAAACCTAACTCTAATGGCCTAAAAACTAGTAGATCCTTCTTATTCACACTGAAGAAAAAAATTAATATCCCAGAAAAATTATTGCTATTTGGGCAAATCAAACCACACAAGGAATACAAACCTAAGCCTATCCAGTGTCAGAAGGGTCACAAACTGGGACACACAACAAACAAATGCAATGAAATTCTCCGAGAGTGTAGTAATTGTAAAGCTTTCCATCCTAAAGAACTGACAACTTGCAACAACACTCAGCCTACATGCATCAATTGCAAAGGCCCACATGAATCTACAAATAAATCATTATGCCCTGCATACAAGAAAAGAGCTCTAACACTCCAAATATCAACAGAGAAGGCCATCCCATACCCCTTTGCTGCAATGGAAGCAAATGCTGCTCAACAATACCAAATAAAGTGTGTAATGAAACCAACCAAAACCCCCAAGTCAAATGCCCCCAATGCATCAAGCACCCCATATAAAACACCATCTTCTAAGCCCCCTAGCTCAAATCCTTATCAGAAGGAATCACCAAGCCAACAAGCCTCTTTGTCCGGTGAGATGAGGTCAGCCTGGCCCCCCCTCCCAAGAAGAAACAAACCAGAAACACTACCAGGAATCAATCCCCTAACCAACAAACAGGATGCACAACCAAAAATACAATCCCCAAATATATGCTTATTCATTCTAAACTGTAATGCAGTTCAGGCCATGAACATACATCAACTACAGAAAACAAAAATCATTGCAGAATTGGCAAAAATCTACATCCCAGATGATATGCTCATTCAAGCAAAAAAAGATCTTGCTTTACTTTTAACAAAGCTGAACATTCATACACAGTCATATGAAGAATAAATCAACAACACAACATATATCAATACTCCAATGGAATGTAAGATCACTCACAGAAAATAAGCTAAATGAACTAATATCTTTTATGAATAATAATTCCATTAATATTGCTTGCCTCCAGGAAACTCATTTAACCCAAAATCAACAAATTAAGTTTGGGATATACTATCCTCAGAAAGGATAGATCTTCAGAGAGAAAAGGAGGTGGGGTAGCTTTATTAGTTAAAAATAATATAAAATTTTGTGGCATTAATTTTCCAGATTTTGCAAATGATGTTGATCTAATTGGTATCAGTGTTTGGCTGAATAATTCAAAAACCTACATAATAAGCTTTTATAACCCTAATGGCAAAACTATAGATACCAAGGATTTCTTTAATTATATAAATAATTCTAATATGTTAAAAAATATCATTATTTGTGGAGATTTCAATGCCCACAGCCTTTTGTGGGGGAATAAACCAGCAAATAAAGCTGGTAAATTCATTGAGCATATGACTTCAAATAATAATGAATTAACTGTTGCTACCCCTCCAAACCTGAATACATATTTCAACCCCAAAAGTGGCAGATTCTCCACAATTGACCTACAAATTGTGTCATTAAATTTTTTGAACAAAATTTACATAAATAAAATTGATAGTCTATGTACTGACCACTTTGCTATAGTTTGCTCCCTAAATGAACCTGCTGAAACTTTATCTCATACCTCCAAATATATCAACACTAAAGCAAATTGGTCTATGTTCCAAAATAAGCTAAATGATGAAATTACAAGTTTCACCCAAAGTTCATGCATTTCTAACACAACAGTTGACACACATGCTGAAGCCTTGACATCTTTACTAATAAATACAGCAATCATGCTATCCCCAGGACAACACCTAAGAAAACATTCCCTAAACAAATTCCTAAAGCATGATGGACAAATGAGTGCCTAAATAAATGGAGAATAAAAAGGCAGCTAGGACAGAATTCATAAAAAAACCATCATCTACTACATATTTAAAAAAGCTACAAGCAGAATCTAATCTAAAAAGGACTATAATAGATGCTAAATATAAATACTGGAATAATTTTGCAAATAATCTCTCCAGAGAAACACATGAGCCAATTATACATAAAGTCATAATCCACATCTGTGGGAAAAAGACTTCCCCCAACCCACTCCTGTATGAGCTTATACATAATAATACCCATTATGACAATGATAATGAAAAAGCTAACCTATTTGCAACTCTTTGTTAATAAGCTAACATCAAATAATCAAAGCAAACTGTCCACAATTCCTATGAACCCAAGTTACCAACCATGCCCAGGATCTGAGTACATAACTAATCCATTTTCAATCCAGGAATTGAATAATGCAATATATCATATTAGGACCAAAACTAGCGGCAGCTATGACAATATACACCCTACATGGCTAAAGAATCTCACATCTTCATGCAAACAAGAACTGCTAAATTGTTATAATCATGCTTGGGCATCTTCTAGGTTCCCCAATGTATGGAAATGTTTGTCCCTCCTACCAATCATAAAGAAAAATAAACCAAAAGATAACCCTGAGTCTTATAGGCCCATAATGATTACTCCTGTGATGGGGAAAATAATGGAGAAAATGATCTATCACAGACTCCTCTGGTTTGTTGAAAAAAATAAATCTTTCTAAAAAAATAATGTCCTAGTTGCAGCTCTCCTAGATTTTGAAGGGGCATATGACAATGTGAACCACTAAATCCTTTTAAACAAACTTGCAAACCTCGGAGTACCCCCTAAGCTAGTATCTTTTAGTAAATCCTTCATAGAAGTGTGAAGTTTCATTGTTTGTGTTGGTTCAGCCTCTTCACCCCAAAAGACAATAACCAAAGGCCTACCTCAGGGAGCAGTCCTCAGTTGCCTCTTATTTGCCCTATATCTCTGGGACATGAACCTACCCCACACGAATCTACAATATGCTGATGATCTGGTGCTATGGTCATCTGGCAACACCTTTCAGATAGCACAGTCAAATCTGCAAAAGTCACTTTTCCAGTTTGAAAAATTCTTTCAACATTCAGATTTACCCATTGCACCCACCAAGTCAAAAATAATCCAATTTCACCAGAAACAAAACCATGTTAATGCAAAACTAACTCTAAATAAAACAACTATTCCAGAAGATAATCATATTAATTACCTAGGTCTCATGCTTGACCAAAAACTTAATTTCCACCTCCACATTTCAAACACAATAAAAAAATGCTATAGAAAAACAAATATACTAAAAAGACTTCTTTTCACACCCTGGGGCTGTAAGGAGAAAACCTTACTCCAGTTTTATAAATCACATATAAGACCCCATATTGACTATGGGCTCATTGTCTATGGTGCATGTGCAAAGACCCAGATGCAAAAAATTGAAACAACACAAAATGATATAATACATCTCATATTTGGTCTTAGGAAACCCACAAGCACCAAGTTTCTGCTTATGGAGAGTAGATTAACAACAATAAGGGAGAGACATAGGTTTCTCTTGACAAAACATCTTACAAAAATTGAATCAAATTGCTCACACACATTACATAATTGGTTAAGAAATCCAGCCATGTATAGAGGCATTGCAGATGAGTATGCCAATATTCAGAAGAAGTTCCCCATACCAGCAAAGTCTATTGCACCCACTTTCCCCCGATCCCCCCCATGGAATTGGTCAAGTCCCATAATAAATAATGAATTCTCAAAGTGGAATAAAGATTTAACCCCCATTGCTTTTGTCCAGAAAAAATTTGCAGAACTTAATACAATTACCTATAAATATCACTTCCAAATATTTGTTGATGGGCCAAAAATGAATGAGAAGGTTGCAAGTGGTGTTTTCCTTCATCACCTGAAAATTGCAATTGGTGAGAGATTATATAATAATTTATCTATAATGTCTGTTGAGTTAAATGCCATAATCATGGCATTAGAACACCTTAAGGAAAACGAACCTTTGATTGCAAATTCAAATAATATTATCATATATTCCGATTCTGTATCAAGCCTTGAGTTGCTGGCCTCAGCTCCTCAATATAAGTTGGACATTGACACTTATCATTGTCTCAGTATTATTGATAATCTTGCTTCAAGTGGCAT
>JAQQPU010011603.1:948-24827 GCA_029168905.1 Artemia sp. Kazakhstan ARC1039 | reverse complement strand
CCCGGTAGACCAAATATCTCAAATAATGTAGTTGTCTATTGTATAATATTGAAAACCAATAATATAGAAAAATTTTCCAAGTTGTCTCCCTTGGTTTAGACCGAAAAACTGTAGAAACAAAAACTGTAGGAGTCGAAACACTGACTAGAAGATTAAATTCTGAGAAACGGCTGCTATGGCTCATCTGTCGTTTGATCTGTCAGTCTCTCTATGTCATTATATCTATCAAATTAGCTTTCAGTTTTCAGTAGTGTATGGATTGTGAAAAAGAAAAGGAAAGCTTATAACCATGTTATGAAGAGAGATGGACAGAACATATTAAAGGCCATGGATAAAATTGTGAGGATATGGAAGGTTTAGCTAGACGACCTAATGATAAAATATTGCCCTGGCATGTTAATAAACTGAAAGAGGAGTCAATCTGGACTTGTCCCAGCTAAAGAGAAGAATGGGACTACAATTAGTGATAAGGGTTGAGTAGGGTGAAAAAGGTTTGAATCCTATCCCCATTTATATGGATCATTTTTGATGGACTTTGTCCTAATGAGTACAGCAATGGCAATGGGAGAACATGGAATCCACTGGGGGAGTTATACTCTGCTAGACTTAGAGTATGCTGATGATTTTAGCATCCTAAATAAAAATGCTAGCAAAAAGAATTTTTAGAGGTTTTGAAAATACAGGGTACAAGAATAGGTTTAAAAATTAATGTTAAGAAGGCTGAGAAATCACTGAGACTAGGAATAGGTGAAGGTGAAGAGGTGATGTTGGGTAACGAGAAGATCAATCAACTTCAGATCTATCACTTCACTTACGTTAAAAGTAGAATAGCCAAGACCCAGGGTGTTTTTTTTCACAGTTGAAAAAAGTCTGGAAGCATAGGAAGATAAGTCTGCAAACCAAGGTTAGAAATTGCCTACGGAGTGTTTTGGGTACCCTACTGGCTGATCGTATCTCAAACAGTAAGCTATACGAGAAATGTGGTTCGATGCCGCTTTCTAGGGCTGTGACGAGAGAAAGGTTGAGATTAATAGGATACATTCTGGGGGTGAAGGTGACAGATTGCCAGAAATAGTCCTTGTCGGCCAACCGTCTAGGACCAAACGTACAGCAGGTCGACCCGAATGGGGTGGGAGGATATCATATGGAAAGATTTAAGGGAAATTAGAACTTCTCGGGAGGGGTGTAAAGAGGAAAGGGGTGTAAAGAGGGGTGTATGTGGGAGGATCTTTCCATGGAGGAAGTTTTCATGGGGAAAGGGACATTGCTATAAAGGGGGCGCCGGATTTCCCAGCATTATTTAAAAAGCGATCAGAAATTAAACAAAAAAAGATTTTTTCAACTGAAAGTAAGGAGCAACATCAAAACTTAAAACGAACAGAAATTATTACGTAAATGATTGGGTTCGCCCCCTAGTCAATACCTCGCTCTTTAAGCCAAAGATTTTTTAGTACGCTCTTTAAGCCAAAGATTGAAAAAGGTAGGAATTTAGGAGGAGCGTGCGTAGCTGTGTTGGCCTCAGGTGGCTTGGAGCCGCAGTGAGTTGTTTGAAGTAGTACTTTAACCATTCAAAGACCATATCACCCATTGTATGTCTAAAGGACATTATCGACACATTTTTGTAAATGAGCTTGTTTGTTTATAAGAATCCTTTAATTGGATGACTTCCACCGGTAACACTTGAAGGGGTATATTTTCGAGCAGGGTAGAGTATAGTCACGATACGTACCTTTATTACTGTCAGGCGTTACCTTTTTTTCCCTCGTCAGGTATATTTTTTGTTCATGACTTCAGAATCGTTATAAATAGAATTGCAAAAAATAAAAAAATGTTTGTGCATTTGAGCATTTATTAATAAAAAGATATACAAATATTAATTCTTGTACTACACTTTATTCTTAGGACACCGAAATCAAATTTAAACAAAAGGGATAATGTATTTTTCACCATGAAATCATTCAAACGAGGTATGTTCGCGTAAATTCAGAAAAATACTTTGTAGATATAACCTTAACATTGAAATGTGATATGAATCAGGGGATAGAACCCACAACTTTTGGTAGACAAATTTATTAAACATTACTGAGAAATTTAGAAAGTTTTATGGAAATATGTTTGAAATTACCCAAATTCACTAGTTTCTTTTTAGTTTCTTTTTAATTCACATTCTTTTTAAGTTTAGGATAGATTGTAAGATATTGTAAGAGATTGATAGATTGTCAGATATATTTTTTGTTCATGACTTCAGAATCGTTATAAATAGAATTGTAACGGCATGATTCTTTATCTTTATTTTTGGTGTACTTGAACTCATTGTCAAAATTGTTAGCCTTCCTTTCGAGCTTAGCTCCCTGTTGGCTTTATTTAACTATTTGTATTGTTTATATTTGTATGAAATAAAATTTATCTATCTATCTATAACGGTGCGGTGGTTAAATTCAAATATGCTACTCATGTATAAAATTTTACTGGAAATCAATGGAAAACCTTTTCTTCAACGTTGAAGTACCAAGCATGTCAAAATAAGAGCCTTTCCCCCATGAAACAATATTAGGTATATTTCTGCCTGAAAATTGTTATTTTCTAAGGTTGGTCTTTTGCTTGTTTCAAAAATGTGAAGTTTTTAGGGCAATACCCCCTTTTTGGTCTTTGTTGGATGTTGAACCGAAAAAATAATTTAGTACAACTAATTCGTTAAATTTGACAGCGCCCTTCGTCCCAAATATCAATAATCTCTTGTTTGCCAAATAATACTACACCTTCAAAGGATTCTGCATCTTATTAAGTTCTATTATACCACATGGTTAATGGTTATAGCCAATTTTTTGCTTGTTTTTCATCTGCTTTTCTTTTTTTTACACGCTTTTCCAAACACTGCAAAACTATGTATGGCGGGCTTTTTTAACAAGAATTTGATTTTAAATTTCTCTAATTTTTAAGATGTCTGTGCTTGTTTTATTCAGTCAGTGGGGCTTTTTCTGCAACTCGTCAGGGCAGCTGACTTAAAAAAAAAAAAAATCCCCGCAAACATGAAGAAACGTGTATTTTCTAACTCCACAATAGATAGATGTGCACAATGAAAAGTGCACGCTGTTGTGCTTAATGAATAGAAATTCAATCGTCTAAGGTTTCATATCTTTTTATGAAAATTTTTATTCTTAATAGATCACTGAATCCTACTGGAATTTGTACTCAAGTAGCAAAAAGGTCAAATAGCCAGCAAATAAAAAATAATCCGATTATGAATAAATTTTCAATAAATGTCCGTAGGAAAATCACACAAGTTGAAACATTACTGTATTGATAAGTTAATATCCAAATAGAAGGTATTTGCACAACGGGTTCTCCGTTAAAATCTTCGCTATAGCTCTTCTACTGGCTGAATTAGACGCGTGCTTATAATCTGTAAAGCTAAGAACTAATGAGGTCTGATGGGTACTTCTCAATTATTAATATAAGAGTAAAAAATTGGTTGATACATCCTTTCCCCTTCTTAAACCACACTGATCTCTTAAAACTTTGTTTACAACATCTTAGTATAAAAAGTATCACCATACTAAGTTATTTGTTTCTTGAATAAACTCAGCTACTGCCTCTATAATTGCCGCATTCACTCTTATCACCTTTCTTGAAGAGGGGGTTAATTAAGGTCTTACAAAATTAAGGTTTTACAAAATTTTCCAACAAAGGTTTTGAAAAAACTGTTCTTCTCGTAAAACTTCCTGTACAACGTCTCTTAGTCTAAAAAGTATCACTATGCTATGTAATTTGCTTCTTGAAGAAACTAGACTAATCCAAAAATTGCAATGTACTTCCCCTTTCAAAAATCATATTCATAATCTTTAGTAGTTTATTTCTAGCTTCACAACCACCATATTTAAAAAACTCATTTACCACACTTTACAACACTTGGGGCCTATAATTTTTTAATCTTTTAGTACTATATAATTCTACTTTATCTTTAGTACTATCTAGTTTCTAATCTGTTTAATTTTGTTTACTGTCACAATTTCAGGTAATTACATTCGCAAATCACGATGATTACATTGCTTTTCGTCACAATACTTACAAAAAAGGGGAGAGTGGACGCGATGTTGAGCTTACAGAGGTTGGTCCACGATTTATGCTTAGATGTAAGTTTTTTTTTTATTTCCTTGGTAGAATAGCAAAAAAAAACACCTAAACTTTAGAGGCTATTACCAAGAAGGCTAACATCATGGAGTTTCGTCATATTTAAGAACGACAATTAAAGAAGTGAATATACAATGGGGAAGAAATTGTAGCTGAAAAAACTGTTACGACAAAAAAAATTGACACGAATTATGGCCTTATGCATTGCTATGTTTGGGACACCCCAAAAAAAATAATAAATAAATAATAATAACTATGTCTGTGAAAATAAAAGGGAATGTAAACATCAATTACGTACTTTGGGGGGGGGGGTGAAGGGAAGTGGCTTTGGACCCATGCTCTCTCCTGGAGTCTTGCGATCATAAAAATTATTTCTTTAATTCCCTATATTTTCGATTTACTCGGTTATTTTGGTTTTTGAGGTTAGTTTTCGCCCCCCTCCCCCACCCCAAAAAAAACGAAGAAAACTTCATACAGGCCTTTCAGCCGGTATGCAGGCTGACAAAATCATGACAATGATATTCCTGGGGCTAGATGGAATTCTTCAGACATACTAGTGTATATATAATAAACTAATAATAAGTTAGCTAAATTATTGAGTCAAATGTCATATATCCCCGTGAAGAAATGGCCTGCATTTCGAATCTATCTAATTGATGATACTCGTATGATATACGCCCTGCCTAATGTTTTTCTAATTTGTTTCTCTTATACTCAATCCTAATGAAACATACCAAAGTAAGATAAAAATACAATACTTTAGAAACAAATTTGGGGTATATATTTGCTCATTTGGGGGTAAAGTATAGCGGGTCTGCGTGCCTAATGTGTTAGGTACAATTATTCTGCATGGTGTGTAGTAAGAATGGTTTTTTAACTTCACACTGTCCAAAAAGTTTACCCCCACCCCCCTAATGTCCAAATATATAGCCCAAATCATATATTTTCCATATATCTGTCTCACGCCAAGCTGAAAGAAACAAACGAAAAAGAAAAAAACAGTTCTTTAATGCGATTTCCATCTTTTAGAAATGTTTACAGTAGTGTTTTTTTCTCCCTTTTCCTTTTTGGGTAGTTTAAAATGTGTTCTTTAAATATCAGGCCTAAAAAGTACATATGAAGGCTAGAAATTTAAAGAATCTCGAGAGCCTATTCGAACTGAAGGTCTAATCATATGGAACATGTATAGCCGGTTAATAATCGTATGTGTTTATTTAACTGTCGCCTCTTAAACAGATTGAACTGACATTTTACCATTGTCAGTGTTACTGAAAACATTAAATATATTGGAGCCAACAATGGGTTAAATGAGTACATTCATATTCAAAACATTTTCAAAAAACACTTCAGTCAACGTTTAATAATATGCAGTCTTCATTAATGCAAAAAAATGGGCTACAACGGGGTGGTTGAGGATAAAATCTTTGCCTTTTTATTTTCATCCAGTTTATTCTCATTGTTGAATTCATCTTGAATCATATTGAAAATCATCTTTCATCTTTAAAAACTCATTTTGAATTGTTTTATTATTTATTTTTTCCTTTTTGTTCTGTAATAATAGAAAGACGCAAAAAATTTAGGAAGTGTAACACTTAAATCAATAAAGCGTAAGGCGTATCAGTTATGGTCCATATTCCTTTTCTAGTTTTTCAATTCATACTATTTTTCTTTTCAATTGTTTAGTATTTCTAGATTTGTGTCAAGCATTGTTTTACTTGTTTTTTTACCTCATACGAGTCATGGTCGGGAAAAATCTTTAGGTGTCAGAAGGAGCGCTTCACAAGATGGAAGGATCATTTTCAGACCCTACTCAACTTATCCCCATCATTTTCTGATGCTTTCACCCCTACCGTCCCAAAAGAACCCTATAATGTCGAGTTGGATGCTCCGACCTGGAGGGAATTAGTCATTGTGACCTAGGGCCTAAAGAACCATAAGGCTCCAGGTGAAGACGGTCTATTCCGAAACTATACAAACAATGCATTGTGGCTACTGCTGAACAGCTTCATGGAATTCTCAAAGAAATCCGGAGGAAATTATTTTCCGAAATATTGGAATACACCAGTCATTCTTCTTTTCTATTAGAAAGGAACTGAATTCCAAAATTACCGTGGAATAAGTCTTATTAATATTGCTGTCTAAATATTGATATATTACTCTTGTACTCCTTCAAATGGGCAAGGGAGAAAAGAACTTGAGGTAATCAAGACGGTTTTTGGCAAGGTAGAGACTCTAATGACAATAAATTTACTTTTTGCCTCGATATCCATCAGTTTGAAAGGTACGATCTCCCTCTGATCTGGATGTTTCTGGACTTCATTGCCGCCTTTAACTCAGTCACTCGTCATAAATTTCGCAAAATTTTAGAGAATGATGGAATGCCGCTGAAATCTATTGAACTGATGAAGGTATACTATATCGAGTTAGTGAGCCAAATTCGAGCCTATGGTGAAGAAACTGACGAACTCCTAGTCGAACTTGGAGTAAAACAAGGGTGCGTCCTCCCTCCGACTCTGTTTAATTACTGTGTCCATTGCGTGCTTGAAAATACGCTGTGTTTTAATTCAAGAGTTCAGGTCGGACGAAATCTTTCACTGACTAACCTCGATTATGTGTATGATGCAGGTCTCCTCTCAGACCCCAAAGATGCCCAAAATATGCTTGATGACGTGGAGGCCTTGATAGATCTGTTTGGCTTGAAAGTCAGCACAGAGAAAACAAAATTAGCACAGAATTCTGTAATCTCAGCGAAGAGAACTCATGTGTGATTAACAACACAGGATTATCCTCGGTAACTGTCAATCTATTTAAGGTGGCGGAAGTCAACGGTTTCTCCTATTTCGGCCCCAGTTTTGGACTGAATGTTGCAATCACTACTAAAGAACGTCGTTTAAAATGGTTGGGCTTATATTACGGAAACAGCCAGAATGCCTGCCTCGTCAAAAACTTCTAACAGAGGCTATTAGCTCCTAGAAGGGGCTCCAGCGAGGACAGAGGGAGAATTTGTAGAACATACCCAAGTCGTACCTTGAATCTATCGGGGGGGGGGGGGGCCATGGACAATTTGGTTACAGGTGGTCAACTCAATGGCTCTCATTTGCTGAGTATCTTGCAGAAGGTAGTTTAGCATGGTTCAAGGAGATCTCCAGGATTGTCGATGCCGGGTGAGACGGAAACCTTGACTCCCGCCACAAGTAAGTACCCTGGCTTCTGAGATCCAGGGGTAATTTGTCACGCTGTTTTGTGTACAGTGTCCCGTATATCTTCATAATGCCTAACATCTAAAAAACTAAGTGATAGATGTGGGATTATTTTTTATGGATGGTCATTACCCTTGGGAAAGCTTTGTGACGTATGCTTTTGGATTCACTGGTGGTCTCTTAATAGGAGTATTGAAGACAACTTCAAACGATACCCCTTGGTATCACTTCACATGGCATGTTTTTTCTAATAACCTTTTTATGAAATGTTCTAGTGAAATGTTGGGAACATTTGAAGCTTAATACAAAGGTGTGCCTTTTTTGGAAGTTTTATATCCGGTAAACCCGATTATAAACATCACTTGCTTGTGACATATGATTAGAGCATTTTTGAAAAACTTTTAAAATACAAAATAAGCTTCAAGTGCCCATTAAGGGTCGTGTTTTTGGTTCAATTTTCTCGAAGTTTTTTTCCGGGGAATTTATATTTTTTTAAAGATTTTAAATATTTATCTTTTTTGAGATTTGATGTTAAATTTTTTTGTGTGTGTCTGTGTGTTTTTTTTTGTTTTTTTTTCATAATATTTAGCATTGTCAAGATATATTGGGCATTTGACAGTATATAAAATCCCAGATGTGTAGTATAAACAAATGTGAATCTGACATACATTTTTTTTTTCTATTTTATCTTTGTTCGAAAAATATATTTCAGCAAAATATCAGAAAAAGAATTATAATAATGTTACCAATAGAATAAAAGATTCTACAACCTTGAAGTCCTAATAGTGATTCTAATACTATAATACCTAAACTTCAGGCTTTTTTTTAATCAGAATGTATGTAAAATTTAACTAAAAATAATTTTAATTGCTTGAAAAAGAAAGTTTAGTTGAATATAAATTGAAAATAGACAGGCTTAATCGTTTAACTGACCAATTCAATGAAATTTCAGTTGTACATATTTTCTGTCTTAAGTTCCGATCTCCTGCATAATATACTAGAGAAACAATTTTGAATCAGGGAAGGTTCTGGAGCGTTCCAGCTGTAGCTGAGCCATTTTCCATATATTTTGTTTCTTTTGGGTTGATCTTGAGAGCGAGGTGAGTGGCAGAGGAGGGGGGGTGGTGTTTTTCATCATCTTGTGTTCAATTTCAGCTCAGTCAGTGACTACTAATCCATAAAACCCGACTTAGATACATTAATAAAACTCTACATTAACAAGACCCAAATGTAGCATATTGATAATAAAAATAAATGTTTGTTAATAATATTTTAAGGAGTAACTGTTTATATTGTTACTTAACGCCCATCCTCTATACATCAAGGGATTGTAAAAAAACGCTGAATTATCCTGAAATTTGAGATATCGAGGCATGTAAGCACACATTTATTCTTTAATAGAGATTGAGATACTGGAACGGGTACAGATTTAAAGAACATTGACCAATGGACAAAATAGTGCCAAACGTTTAAGAAATTATAGAATACATCGTGAAATAGAATCTCAAAACATGGGACGGAGTGCGAGCCCTGAGTAACCTCCCGCCCACCTTTGTGCATACCTTGAGATATTATAGCTCAGTTGCCCGTATCTGTCTTGTTCTTCCTTTCTTCCCTACAGTTGACATCCTTCTTTTTTTCAGTGTATGAAATCAAACTTGGAACAATAGATGAAGCATCAGCTGCAAATGTTGAGTGGGCTTATAAACCGTACATGAATACGACAAAGAAACGCAGATTTTTGTCTCCTGATGATGGTTGGGTTCAATAAAAATCTTTTCCCAATTTGTATTTCAAGTGTATCTATTTGTTTAGCTATTTTTTTATTTAAGAACATGGGTCATGAAGTATTATGATATACAAAAATGAAACAAAAAAGGAAAAAACCAAAGATTAAACAACAAAAGGATATTTCAACACTTTCCATTTCCTATAGTTTTTACTCATTTTTCTTCAGTGGAGCTGGTTTACTTCACTTTTCCCGATTTTCACCTGTATTGATTTTCACCAATATTGATTTTTGTTGAAGAAGACTATCAGTCCAAATTCGATGAGCTAAATAATATAGATGTCGAACAATGCTAAATCTTGCAATGTTAAAAAACGGTGTCAGTTATTAGTCGTGTCTTGAAGCTATTCATGATTATGTTGATGGATGTTAAAAGACAGTTTTACTTTGTTTATTTAAGAATCAGTCTATTCAAGCTATCAATTTACATTTATTAAACAGTCATAAGCTTGAAAATGAGGAATAAGGACAAGCTAATTTAAATTGTTTCATACATTATACTTAGTTCTCCTGGTTATTTTTTTTTTTTTTTTTCGTGAAGTACAAACATTCTGAATAAACTTATTTTTAAAAGGCAACATTTTGGAAAATATTTTTTGAAGAAACTGAAAATTGACCAGCACAAGCAGCAAATTTATTGGCTACCAAAAAGTTGCTCATTTAAATGTGAACCAACCATATATTATGGTCTATTATTACCAAAAGGAAGGTAATCCCTTCCATCTTTTATCTGTGTATGAGGTATTCCTTTATTCCGAATAGTATACCATTTCCATCCAAAAGGTTTATATGTAGGAAAGGGTCACAGAGTAGCCCCATACCTTTCTTTTAAACTTAATTTACGAAATAAGTTCAATGGTTATTCCTTCAATTAAACTTTTTTACCGCAACCTTAAACAGTCTTTTGAAATGTTCAGTTATCTAAAGCCTAAATCATGTTTAAGTTCAATTAGTTTAATTTTTTTTAAAGGTCATTAAAAAGCGAGGTAGACCCATACTTGTTTTCCTTTGGCAAGCTAGTTGGCGATCAATTTTTTAATGGCGTTTATTGGATCGTCGTTTCCTAGTATTTCCTTGAACAAAACCCTTTTCTAAGTTACCTATTTTCAATAAGGAAAAACCAAATGAAATTAGTATATTTGTAAACCTCTGCGCCGGTCTAAGCCTAAACGGCCGAACATAGCCAAAAAATGTCTCGAATAAAGTAATCAGACACCAATGCTTTAAAGAATACAATATGGTGGCTGGCTCACAAGGGTTTGGGTACGTCTGCAGATAACCCGAAGAATATCTTGCGAAAAAATCATTAGCCGGCATACCAACACCATACGTTGGTGCTTTTGCATGAAACATAAAACCTTACTGACCAGGATCAAGATGAATCATTACCTTAAATAGCTTTTACCAAAATGGAAGAAGGATGGGACTTGTGGCTCTAGATTATCGCCCCTCTGATCAAAGATAGCCCCATGTGTCAGTAAAAGACCTGTCAGCAAAAGACCTTCCATGCGTCAGGGAAAGCTGATCAAAGTACTGTCTGGAAGTAGAATTGAGTGAGGTCTAGAATAAGCGATTTTAATTATTATGTCGAATGTCCCCAAAAGAAGTAGAACAAGAAACTGACAGGGTTGATTTAAGCATACCTTAGGCTTTTTGCTTACTGTTACAACGTAATGCACCTTTGACATCAAGGTTGGTTCAACATTACTTTTATTGAAATTCAGTGAATTTAATAAGAGGGAAGGAATGAAATACTGACTATTTTCATATCAACAAGTATTATTAATTCCAAAATAGTTCATTGCACATTCAAAGAGATAAGTTTTTGACTCTATTTGCATCGCTACCATCACAAAGAGAAAGTATCTTGAAATGCTAGTTCAAAAGGAGGGACGAAAAGCTGATACATTTGGATTGTTAAAATTATAAAATTCAATAGGTTGTATCTTAAGTATTAGATGCCTTACGACTTTCAGTCTAAGATTCAAAATTTGTTTTTTAACAGTTATCACTTCCCAAAAATTAATACTAGTACTTGAGGATGTGTAAGTTTTCTAATGGTAATCAAATTCGCAGAAAAGGATAGGGAAGGCACACATATACCATACATATATTTTTTGTCGATAAAGCCGAATCGAGATTCTACTAGCTTTCTTGCCCAAAGGGTTTATTCAAAATTTTAGTTCACTTGAAGTTCCTAAGGATGCGTTATGTTTGAATTAATAATTTTGAATGAATGACTGGCTGAGTTGCCAATCTAGTTTTTCCCAGAAAAAAACGGAACACGTCACTTCAGTCAAGAGAAATCCAAACAAAAATATAAGGTTGCTACGGATATTTTTCCTGTACCTTTAAAATGGTGTCATGAGCGCAAACACAGAAAACTTGAAATAAACAAATGAGCAACAAAGCAGCATGGACTTAAAAACCTGGTACTGTAAAAATAAAACCTAGCAAAGAACAACTTAGAAAATAAGAAATAAAAGGGAAGAATCTATTAAAGCCAGTTAAAAAATATTTAGTTATACAATGAATTACTTCTACCAAATTAAAACATAAGTGAGGGTGAAAATGTAAATTTCAAAATTTATCAATTTGTATTTTCAAATTACGATGTTTCAAACAGGGCCGGATATAATACTTTGACCCTTCTAGGCCCAAGCATTTTTGCCGCTCCGATTTTGCGAGATTTTCGGGGAAATTCCTAAAAATTCTGGGATAGTGGAAGCAAGGCCAAACTCAGGGGAGGGGGTTTGAACCCCTTCCGAAATGTTTTTCTGAATCTTAAGAACGTTATAAAAATGGAAATAAACAAATTTTTTATGCGTTTTTGATTTTTTTTTTGTGTAACCCCTCCCCCCCTCTAATGTTGTACTGAAGGACACCAGTATTATCTAAGCATACTAGGTATACGTGCTTGTGGCTTAGCATTGGTAGCTATGGGACCTATTTCATTTCCATTAATGAATGACCGACCAAGCATAGATCATTCTAGGTTTGTATGTTAGTTCCAGTCAAACGACCCCCAAGAAATTGCTGATGCCTTGAACCACCAGTTTACATCAGTCTTCACACCCGCAGACAAAGCCCCCCTGCCAACCCCACCATGCTACGAAATCACCACTCAAATGTCACCAATAAGAGTGGATCAGGCTGAGCTCGAATCTCGGCTTAAAAAGCTTAATCCAAATAAGTCTGTTGGGCCTGATGGCATACATCCACGACTCTTAAAGGAAGCTCATTCCCAACTAGCAATACCCCTCTCAAGACTCTTCCAGAAATCTATTGACACTAAAGTCATACCAATGGACTGGAAAGTAGCCAATATCTCACCAATACATAAAGGAGGAGACAAGAGCAAAGCTTGCAGTTATCGGCCAATCAGTATTACGTCTGCTGTTGGGAAAATCCTAGAAGGTATTGTCAACACTGCCGTTCTTAGACATTTGATCACAAATAACCTCCTATCGAAACAACAACATGGTTTCCGACCAGGCAGATCAGTCGAAACCAATCTGATTGACTCGTATAATTACATAACTGAGCTCCTCGACCAAGGTCTCCCAGTGGATATGATCTTGCTAGACTTTGCTAAAGCCTTCGATAAAGTCTGCCATCGAAGGCTTCATTTGAAACTGAAGGCAATTGGAATTCAAGAGGGAGTGGTGGACTGGATCATGTCTTTCCTAAAGGGAAGAAAGCAGCAGGTCAGAGTTTTTGGTGAAGGTGGCAGAGCTTACTACTCCGAAATAGCTGAGGTCTTAAGCGGTGTTCCTCAAGGAACAGTTTTGGGACCTACACTCTTCAATGTATATATTAATGACGCTCCAAGAACCGTTACAAGCAAGCTTAGCCTGTATGCCGACGACTCGAAGCTCATTGGTCCTGTCGGAACTCAGCAAGGTGTGACCTCAATACAGTCAGATCTTGACAGCTTTGGCGAATGGGCCAAGACATGGAGGCTCGAGTTTAATGTCGAAAAGTGCAAGGTTCTCCATTTTGGAAGAAATAACCCACGATGGCAATACTCGATGTCAGCAAATGCTGGTGTGAGACAGCCACTCTCTGAGAGTCCCTCTGAAAGAGATCTGGGGGTCGTTGTAGACGAAGACCTTAATTTCAACTGCCACACCCGAGCTGCAGTAGCAAAGGCGAACCAAACTCTCGGTCTCATCAAACGTACAATGACAAGTAGATCCCCTGCAATAATCACAAAACTTTACAAGAGCCTGGTGAGACCGAGATTAGAATTTGGAATGTGTGTCGCCACGCCAATTAATAAAACAGACCAGATGGCTCTCGAGTCTGTCCAAAGACGGGCGTCAAAATGCGTAAAGGGGCTCAGAGACAAAGAGTATGAATGCCGACTGCAGAGCCTCAAGCTACCAACTCTGACATACCGTCGGCGAAGAGGTGATATGATAATGACCTACAAACTGCTCAAGTCTGACGACAAGGACCTCTTTCAGCCTGCCCAGTTGTCAAGAACCAGGGGTCATTCAGCGAAGCTTTTTCGGAAGCGTGCTAATACAAGGAAGAGGAACCATTTCTTCTCCAACCGCATCATAAGCCTCTGGAACGATCTGAGCGAAAAGACAGTGAGTTCACCATCCGTTGACAGTTTCAAAGCCAATCTCGATAAGGAATGGGAAACCAAACTATGGCTCACGCAATGGGATGAAGCTGATGTCCCGCGGCCCTATCATCACTAACTGGCGTACACTGGACTCGTCCATATCGCTAGCAAGTGCGATTTAAGGTAATTTAAGGTAAGCAGCTATGGAACAATAGTGTTCATCCAGCGTATATCTTTCAACTATTCAGAAACGAGGAATACCATCTGGAATTTTATTAGTGTCACCTGCCGCAAATAGCCTAATTTTTTGAAAAGAACAGGAAGATCTTGTGAAGAAG
The DNA here is from genome assembly GCA_029168905.1 of Artemia sp. Kazakhstan ARC1039. Taxonomy (NCBI): domain Eukaryota; kingdom Metazoa; phylum Arthropoda; class Branchiopoda; order Anostraca; family Artemiidae; genus Artemia; species Artemia sp. Kazakhstan ARC1039. The sequence goes on along the minus strand of JAQQPU010011603.1, from coordinate 10,793 downwards.
CATGTCTGCCAAAACAATTCATTAACTGTCTGATAACAAACAAACAACTGTCTGATAAACCCTGTTGTAAGTGTATGCTTGATCATTCTAAAGACCCAAGATTAATTTGACTTATCTGAAATCCTCTATTGAGCTGAGGTAAACTGTAGGTCTAGGCCTATAGTTTCAAAATTGTGTATCAGTGTAGAATTCTCACTTCTCAGAAAGAAACGCATAAAGGTAAAATTCTACTTTAGTTACTTTTACCTATCTTGGAAAGGGATGAGGTTAGGAAAATGAAACTTTCAGGGATGGGTCTACAGGCTAAAATATGTCCTGGGAAGGTATTTCAAAGTTCCTATCTCCTCTCCTTCTCCCTCTAGAGGATCCTGAAATTTGCCTACATGACAGGTCTAGGCTATACCAATTGAAATTTTGACAAAACAACATTTTACCTTAATTTTCAGTTATAAGATTCTTTTTCTCTGGCTTTAGTTCTGAAAAATGCAATTCCTGTTATTTGAGTAGGCTAGTATTTTAGGTAAGTAGGCTATCTACCAAATCATATTATTGAGTTAGGAATAAAGTGAATACATTATTCAATGCCTTTTTTTATGCTGATTACAAATATAATAAGCATTTCTATTGGAAATGAATTTCAGCCCCCCCCCCCTATATAGGCCATACCTAACCTAACTTAACCCTGAATTGGCATAAATAGGGGGGGGGGGCTGAAATTGGTCAATATATACAAAATCATATTATTGAGTTAGGACTAAAGTGAATGCACCATTCAATGCCTCTTTTATGCAGATTACGAATAGTCTATAATAAGCATTTCTATTGGAAATGAATTTCAGCCCCCCCTCCTGTATAGGCTATACCTAACCCTGAATTGGCATATATAGGGGGGGGGGGCTGAAATTCATTTCTGATAGAAATGCTTAGGGTGAGACACCCAGTAGTCAGCCACCTGCCTATTCATGGACAGAATCTTTTATACTATTTTAATCACTAATTTACAATGAGCTGTTTGTATGTCTGAGTTTAATCAGAATTGTCACTTGTTAGTAAATTTAAAAATAGGAGGCGCTGTACAAGTGAAACTATGTGAATTAGTAACCTACTTGTTCAGAAATTCTTCAGAAATTTTTTGATACAAAAATTAAGTTTCTAGGTGGTATAATACAGTAATTAGAGTAGTTTAAATGTCAAAAAGTTTTCAAAGTGATTAAAGTGTCCGACTACTGGGTGTCTTACCCTATTATATTCATAATCAGCATAAAAAAAGGCATCAAATGGTGTATTCACTTTAGTCCTAACTCAATAATATGATTTCATATATATTGACCCTGAAATTCATTTCCAATAGAAATGCTTATTATATTCGTAATCAGCATAAAAAAAGGCATCAAGTGGTGTATTCACTTAGTCCTAACTCAATAATATGATTTGGTAGATATTTACCATATTTTAAGCCATATCAATGTTAATTTTCAAAAAATAGGAAATGTATTTGCATATCTTTAAAACTCTATAAATCAGGATTGAGCAAAGTTGTGAAGCTGAAAACAATTTTGTTGGACTTCATTTTAAGCAGAAGATCTATTTTACAAGGTTTCACTTTTATAACACACAGATTTTTAAAGGTCATCAAAGGGTAAAGTTCTACCAAATCATATTATTGACTTACGCATAAAGTGAATATACCACTCGATGCCTTTTTTTATGCTGATTACAAATATAGTAATCATTTCTTTCAGAAATGAATTTCAGCCCCCCCCCCTATATATGCCAATTCAGGGTATATATTTCTACATTAGGGGGGGTGGGGGCAAATTTTGTTTCTGATGTAAATGGGATGTAAGTTTAAACTTTACCCCCACCCCCCTTAATGTAGAAATATATACCCTGAATTGGCATATATAGGGGGGGGGGCTGAAATTAATTTCCAATAGAAATGATTATTATATTTGTAATCAGCATAAAAAAAGGCATCAAATGGTGCATTCACTTTATTCCTAACTCAATAACATGATTTGGTAGAACTTTACCCATCAAAGGTCAGGACCCTCTAGAGGGAGAAGGAGTAGAGATAGGTACTTCAAAATACCTTCCTAGGACATCCTTTAGCCTGTAGATCTATCCCTGAAAGTTTCATTTTTTTAACCAAACTCCTTACCAAGATAGCCAAAAGTAGCTAAAGTAGAATTTTGGCAGGTTTCTTTCTCATTTTCTAATGATCAAATATATAGGCAATCCCAAGTTAGGTTAAACATTTGCAATAGGCCTAAAGTCAGCCATTGAAGGCTTTGTTTGAAACTGAAGGCAATTGAAATTGTTGAGGGTGTGGTGGACTGGATCCTGTCTATCCTAAAGGGAAGAAAGCAGCAGGTCAGAGTTTTTGGTAAAGGTGACAAAGCTTACTACTCAGAAATAGCTGAAGTCTTAAGTGGGGTTCCTCAAGGAACATTTTTAGGACCTACACTCTTCAATGTATTCATTAATGATGCTCCAAGAACCATTACAGGCAAACTGAGCCTGCACACTGATGACTCAAAGCTCATTAGTCCTGTAGGAACTCAGCAAGGTGCGACTTCAATACAGTCAGATCTTGACAGCTTTGGTGAATAGGCCAAGATATGGAGGCTTGAGTTTAATGTAGATAAGTGCAAGGTTCTCCATTTTGGAAGAAACAACCCATGATGGCAATACTCTGTCAGCAAATGCTGGTGTGAGGCAACTACTTTCTGAGAGCACCTCTGAAAGAGATCTGGGGGTTGTTGTAGATGAAGACTTTAATTTCAACTGCCACACCCAAGCTGCAGTAGCAAAGGAAAACCAAACTCTTGGTCTCATCAAATACACAATGACAAGTAGATCCCCAGCAATAATCACAAAACTCTACAAGAACCTGGTGAGACTGAGATTAGAATTTGGAATGTGTGTTGCCACACCACTTAAGAAAACAGAACAGATGGCCCTCAAGTCTGTCCAAAGATGGGTGGCTAAATGTGTAAAGGGGCTCAATGACAAAGAGTATGCATGCTGACTACAGTGCCTCAAGCTACCAACTCTAACATACTGTCAGCAAATAGGTGATATGATAATGTCTTACAAACTGCCTCAGTATGATGACAAAGACTTATTCCAGCCTGCTCAATCATCAAGAATCAGGGGTCATTCAGTGAAGCTTTTTTGGAAGCATGCAAATATAGGGAAGATGAACCATTTCTTCTCCAACTGTATCATAAGCCTTTGGAACAATCTGAGCAAAATGACAGTGATTTCATCATCCATTGACAGTTTCAAAGTGAATCTTGATAAGGAATAGGAGACCAAACCATGGCTCATGCAATGGGCTGAAGCTGATGTCCTGCAGCCCTATCATCACTAACTGGTGTACACTAGATTTGTCCATATTGCTAGCAAGGGGAATTTAAGGTAAATTTTCATACTCTTTTCTTTCTGTTGCTCTTTAGTGGCCTTTAAGGGCTCAAGATGCAATTAGCACCAGAAGCAATTATTGAATTATGAAAGAAAATAAAAAAGGCATCAAATGATGTTTTCACTTTCATTCTAGCTAAATTAAAGTGCTACCTAGAAATTTATCTAAAATTCCAGAGGAGCTACTTTTGGCTATCATGGAAAGGGGTTAGGTTAGGAAAATGAAACTTTCAGGGATTGATCTAGGCTAAATTATGAGGTAATGTTTATTTCAACAGACTATTCAGGTAACTAAAACAAACTTACTTCTATAGCCAGAATTCATCCTGAATCCAAATTCAACATTCATTTGCATCAAAGTAAACTTCACCCCCATCCTTATATATAGGCCTACCAATTCAGGGTATTCACAAACAGCTTCACAACTTTGCTCAATCCCAATTTATAAGGTTTTAAAGATATGCAGATACATTTCCTAAGTTTTGAAAAAAAATCATTGATATGGCTTAAAATTCTACTCAAATAACTGGAATTGCATTTTTAGAACTTAAGCCAGAGAAAAAGAAACTGATAACTTAAAATTAAGGTAAAATGTTGTTTTGTCAAAATTTCAATAGGTATAGTACCTGTCATGTTGGCAAATTTCAGGACCCTCTTGAGGGAGAAGGCGTGGAGGTAGGTACTTCAAAATACCTTCACAGGACATACTTTAGCCTGTAGACCCATCCCTGAAAGTTTCATTTTCCTAACCTAACCCCTTTCCAAGATAGCCAAAAGTAGCTAAAGTAGAATTTTACCAAAAGTTGCACTTGCTTGAAATTCAGTCAGGGAAATTGACTGAAACCAATCTCCTTGAGATTTATGACATCATAAACAGCAAAGTCTTTCTAAGGCTATAGTCAGGTCTGAATTGGATTTAGGTGCATGCCTCACCTTCTATTCCTAAAATTATGATACCAACCTAATTGAGAGAGTTCAGAGGCATGCCACAAAATACATAGCTGACCTATATAATATCCCTTACAACAAGACTCCAGCTGCCAGCACTAGTTTTCAGAAGCTGCTGTGGTGATATGATGCTGGCCCAAAAGTATAATACTCAACCTAATAATCCCCTCTACCAAACATTAAAGCCAGCATCATATATGAGGCCACTCATGAAAGCTATCAAAACACCTGGCTAATGCACAAACACCTCAACATTTCTTATCTGAGCATGCTGTTAATGACTAGAATAGTCTTCTAGATGAAATGGTGATTGCACCTACAGCTGTGTCCTCTAAGTCTAGACTTAACAAGGAATAGAATCACAAGAAATGGAAATATAAGTGGAACTGCCCATTGAATCCAATTACTCACTAATGCTACCCTCATCATAAGTGTCTTGCTGGGAGGCTGATGCTGTTTAAAGATTGGATCCTTGCTTCTTCCTTCAGAACTCAGTATGAATATTGGAATTAAACAAGGGGTCATTACCTCTCCTGCTATTTATAATAATGCAACCCTAAGAGCCCAAGGGGATTTATTGCCTTGCTGTATATTTATGTTATGTGGATGATGTTATTAACCTAAGTAGGGCTGTCTTTAGTTTGGGAAAAAGTTTAAGGGAGATTGCTAAGAATTATAGTGAGGTTTGTCATTCATTAAATGCAGCTAAGTCTCAAGTGCTATTATTTAATTTTAACCATTCTGAAACCCCTGATAGAGTAAATCTGGGTGATTTTGATGTTGTACTACTGCTCAAGGTTCTGTACATTGGTTTACCTATTGGTACATCCCTAAAGTCAACTTGGAAATTACTTATTGCCCAAACTGAACATAAGATCTGTAATACATATGCTGGTACAGTTGGATCACAGCTGAATCTTGGTAAATGCCACCTGCAAAAGTATATAATGCTGTTTCTCTCCCTCATGTTCTATACCTGGTTCCTTTCTGGGAAATTTTTAACCAATCAGATTAAATAGAAATCAGGAGGGCCTATTTCAAATACTTGAAGTTCCTTATCTGGGTTCCTCCTTGGATTAGGAATGGTAGAGTGCAGGAAAGATACAGCTTGCCAGATCCTCTTGATGCTGCAGATAAGCTTTTTTCCAAGCTTATGGGTTATCTATTGAACCACCTTGGAAGAATTTTTTGTTTTAATACTAGTTTCCTTTTTTTTTTGCTTGGTTGTTATTATTTTTTTATATTATATTTATTTGTATGATGCATTTAATGAGGTTTAACACCCTTGGAGTGGCTTACTTTTCTGAATTGTTTACCTTATTGAGTTTTAATTTGCTCCTCTTTTTGTATGTGTTTTTTCATTTTCTTTCTTTCTGTTATACCCCATTGTCTTGCTTTGTATTTTTGATGGGTTATAAAATAAATTAATTAGTTAATAGCTGACCTACATGATATCCCTTACAACAAGAGTGCAGCTGCCAGCACTTGTTTTCAGATGCTGCTGTGGTGAATTGATGCTGGCCCTCCAGTTATAATACTCAACCTGATAATCCCCTCTACCAAACATTAAAGCCAGCATGATATATAGAGTCACTCATGAAAGCTAATTAAACACCTGGTTAATGCACAAACACCTCAACAATTCTTAGCTGAGCATGATGTTAATGACTAGAATAGTCTTCTAGATGAAATGGTGATTGCATCTACAGCTGTGTCCTTTAAATCCAGACATGACAAGGAATAGAATGACAAGACATGGAAATATAAATGTAACTGCTCATTGCATTCAATTACCCACTGATGCTAACCTTATCATAAGAGTGTCTTGTTGGGAGGCTGATGCTGCTTGTCATACCCAACCATGTCACATACTCTTTCCAGAGTTGCTGTTGTGCAGGGGTGTCAACTTTAAACCACTGAAGAATAGTTATTATTAGCCATACCTATCTTGTGGTCACCATTACTGAGCAGGCTTAAATTGCATCTCTCCAGCAGACCTCTGTTATGGCATGTCACTGGGCCCTAACACAGTGACAAAATTTCATCCTCCTCTACATGGAGCACAACAGATCCAGTATGGACCCTAATTTTGCTCCAAGATGTCAATGTCTTTCCTTCCTCACTTATATTCTAACTGCCTGTTTCCAATTTGTTCAAAGGTGCATGACATATTCAACTACATCCTCACGCAATCTAATGGTTTGAAGCTTGATTTGAAGTCTTTTATGGCAGATCTTGTCAAAAGCTTTTGCCAAGTCCAGGAGGATGATGTCAACTGGAAACTCTAGTTTAGAAGGTGTGTGAATAAGTTAGGTTTATTTCAACTGAATGACCAGTTACAAGTCCATTTTGACAAGATGAAAATATATTATTGATTATTGGTTGTCAAGCATTCTGCTGTGTTAGTTATTCCTTCTTGTTGCTTTTTGACTGCGAAAGTAATTCTGATTGGCTGATAATTTCTTGCATGTTCCCTGCTACTTCCTCTATGTATGGGATTTATATAGTCTGTATGACAATCTTAGGGACATATTTTTCATCTATAGATTTCTGAATTAGGTAAATGAGTAGGCTTGATAATTCAGCATACATTTCTTTTAAGAACCCTTGGGTGGAAACCATCCCACCAGCTTATTTTTGTTCAGCTTCTTCAGAGGAGTGTCTAAGTCTACCCTACTGACTATTATTATTAGATTTTACTATTATGTACAGGATGGTTTCAGAGGGGGTAATTATCAGGTAGAGTAAATACAGAGGTAAAGTGATTATTTAGGGTAGTGGTTCCCAACATCTTTAAGTCTGATACCCCTTAAATGATTTTGATCATGGAATGATTGTATTATTAACCATCTGTAATACTCTTAAGAAATTTAGTAGCAGAATATTTTGCAAGGTTATTTTTAAACAATTTATCATAAAAATCTATGAACAGAAAAATTAATGTTTCTCAATGAGCTTGGATATTCAAATTGAGCTTTGCAAAATCCAAGCCAGATGATGAAATATAGACACTTTAATCTGGAGCTGCATCAAGTTTATTTCATGTTTGTTCATGACAAATGCATTGGATGAAAATGCTGTTTCAACAAGTGATGAACTTTGGAAAGGCAAAGGATGCTTCAGGGCTTTATTATTGATGCTTTTATATTCTTTCCTTGTTTGTTTCTAGATTTAAGCAAGATTTGCATGTTTAAATTTCGAAAGCAGAGAAGTGTCTGTTGAAATTTCAATTATTGCCTCTTTATCTAAGATTGACAAGTTGGTTGCTTGCTCAAAAAAATTTTGATATAGGGGGTTTGAAATCAGTTTCTCTTCAATATTTTGCTTCAGTAAATATTTCCTTGGCCTTAGAAAGCAATGGTTTTGGCCTCTTTTCATCTTTGGTTTCTTTATAAGGTTGTGCAGTTAGCAGAAAGCACTTTGTAGCTCATGAAATTTACCTTCCTACAGCCTGCATTCCCAGCTATAGAGCCTTGCAGGGGTATATGGTGATTCATTTGGTTTATTTTTAAATCTGTTGTTGAATAAGTATCTGTCTATGTAATGCCAAAACTCAGCATTTAAACCTTCAACTAAGGAACTTGCAGCAGCAGTCACTGCTACTTTACGTCTCTATATCATGAATTTTTGCACTTATTTGAGTGATAACCTTGACTCTCCAAGAGTTTATCTTCTCTATTTGGTAATTTTTGAAACCAAATTTAATTTTATAAAATGTACCATATACTTCTCCACACTTGCAATTTCTTTGGATTAAAGTCTCCTTGTTTTTTTTTTTTTTTTTTTTTTTTTTTTTTTTAAGGTATAATAGAAGGATCTGATCTTAAACTGCTTGTCATTGTGTGAATATCCTTGTTTTCTGGCAAAACTAATCTCATACATATGGAAATATGTTTAGGTTCCATGAAATTGTTTCTGTTTTTTGAACTTACTACTAGAGAGTGTCTAAGAGGGTTTTATTACCTATAACATTAGGTGCTTTAAAATGCCTGTTTGCAATTTAAAGCATAAAAATGTTTGCAACCCTATAGAAAATGACCCTAGTACCAAAGCACTTGAGGCCAACAGCTGTACATACTCCACCACCATCCCTATCTATACAAAGTCTCACTCTTCACCCCTCCCACCAACTTCCAATTTCCTTAAAATCTGTCATCATGACCCCCCCCCCCCCCTCTCCCATTCAGGGATGAACTTCTTTTGTTTGGCCTCAGATGGATGGCAAAAGAGTACAGCCTTTGGCAATCTGTCATCCATTAGCCACAAAATATGGCAAAACTTTTCTTCCATTATAGCCCCAGGATAGGGGGTCAAACCACCTTTTTTATACTGCATACTGTTCTATATATGCTTAGTCAAACAAGTAGCCTATTAAAGACTATCCTTTTGGCAGTACCAAATCATCCCTGACCCTTGGCATAATCAAGCTTACAGTACACAGCAGATCATCCAAAGTTATGACCAAACTGTATAAGCATGTTGTGCAACCATTTCTAGAATTCGAGGTGTGTGTTGCAGCACCCTGAAAAAGGGTTACCAGAAGAAATAGAATATGTCTAAAGATAGGCAGCAAAAGCTGAGCTGATGGATGCAAAAATCTCAACTATCCATCTCAATTGAATAAGCTAAATTTCTCAACACTTTTGTTCAGGCATCAAAGAGTTGATCCACAACTGCTACTTCACCAACAGCAATTGCTCCATTTCAACTGCAACTGCTGTCATTGCTCCCTTCATTGATGCCTTTAAGGTTGATATTGACAAGAGTTGTTCCATTAAACTATGGAAGACAGAGTGGGATGCGGTTGACTCAATGGCTCCCCATCATCACTGACAAGCAACTCAAAAGGATTTTTTCTTTATTTTGCTGGACCATAAAGGTAATTAAACAATTTATATGAACAAACTCAATATAGTCATGAGCATGTTGATAGACAGTATATAAGGAGAGCTATGATAAATATTTTGAAAATACTAAAGATTTTTTGTCTTTTAGGAAAAAACTGCTGTTCATTTCCTTTTGCAAAGTTTCCTTATGATTTTCATGCTTACTTTTTGGCTTTTGGTTATTTAATCTTTTTGTTTTAGTCAAAATCAAGTAACATAGGTCAAATTTCTGTGACTCAATTTCATTATTGTCCTTTGTGTCTATGAAATAACCTATTTGTCATCTATATTTTTGTATATAATCCTGTTAAGCACAAGAATTATGTTTTAGTGCTTGAAAATGGCCACAGCTGACATAGATGAAGTTTTAGGACCAGCAGATGAAACTGAGGAAGTTGAAGGGCCAGAATATGATTCCCATTCAGAAGTCACTTCTGAGGAAGATGCTCTTGATGAGCAAGATAATGTTTCCAGGGAGTCAGTGTCTTCAGATGAAGACTTCAGAGATGAAATTGAAGAAGGTAATTATGCAAAATTCTAAGAGAGAGAGAGAGAGAGAGAGAGAGAGAGAGAGAGAGAGAGAGA
>JAQQPU010011602.1:4337-27606 GCA_029168905.1 Artemia sp. Kazakhstan ARC1039 | reverse complement strand
TGAACTAGCACAGTTGAACATTATGAATTTAAAAGTGGGGTCCCCCCTCCAGGGTCGCGGGGCCGAAGGCCGGCCGCGGGCGGGACCCCCCCCCCCCCCCCCCCCCTGGGGGGTCGCGGGCGGGACCCCCCACCCCCGGGGGGCTGGCCGTGGGAAGGGCCCCCCGGGAGCCGCGATGGAAAAAAACTGTACAATAGTTGTCGTCTCTGCTGCTACAGGTTAGGTTGGGTTAAGGTGTTGAGATGAGGTTAGTTAACTTATAAACGGGTTAGGTTAGTTAATTTATGAACGGGTTGGTGATGGTTAGTTGGTTAGGTTAATTTATCCAGACCAAGTTGATTGCGATAGTCTATGCATTCAACTCGGTCTGAAATACGGTAGTGGCCATGTGGTAGCACACTTACACCATTCTCGAGCACATAGACTTTGTCGGATATACACGACATTGCTTTTTTTCCACTCTCACAGTATAATTTCTATGCTGTAGAGAGCAAGCACTTGTGCTCTCGGCACTAGGCTACTTTCTACACAGTCTCTGTACACGCTCATGTTGAAATTGCTCTTTACAAAATGTGTAGGCACCCCTTTACACGCCTGCTTTTCATCCCCACTATGAGTTTCAACGCAATAAACTTTAGGACCCGGGAACACCCCCTGGATATCAAATCACTCCCCGTCTCTGATTTTAACATTAATAGTTGGTTGGGGGCTTGACGTTTCACCAACTCGGGGTAGAGGGACAGATTCCAGTTGGTGAAATCCATCCGCGAGCTGATGTGTTCCCCCTTTTCTAGATCACCCAATAAATCTTCAGTCCCATTTACCTTTAACAGCAGAGAATCTGTATAACCCATAGTAAACTTGAACCTCCCCCTCCCGTGGGCATTGCACCTTGCACACATTGTAAAAAAACGACAACATGAGCTTTTAGGAAATTTCTAGTACTGAACTACCTCCTGCTATATTCTTGTTCAGTACCACATTTCGCTTTCGCCTGTGTAGAAGAACTATGCCAGTCTCTATGCTCGTGAACGATGTAAAATTGGGATCAGCAATAATTCGTGCACACTCTAGAGGGTCAGTCACGACGTCGCAGCGAGATCTGTTGTGTACGCTTTCACAAATTTTGCCAAACGCTGAATTTAGAATGAGTTTGTACATTTCCTTTTCTACCTTGGAGTTTACCCTAGAACGTTTATCAACAAAAGTGTCGATAAACGTTTTCAAGTATGGTCGCTGATTGAACTGCAGGACCCTATGTATTTTGGTGATTTTGAAACCATTGTTCACCATCCAGTGCAAAAGCACATGGTAAACAACGATATTCTCCTTAGGGTCAAAATCAGCAATCAGTTTTTGCTTAGAGGGAGTCCAGTGCATCCCCATATCCTCAACCAATGATCGATTGTAGGGGCTCAGTGAGTCCCTGCTCATGGGTCGATTGATACAGGGAAAAACAAAATCTCTGACTGAATCGTGAAGCGACAGAGGAACGTGCCCGTCAATTTCAAAGAACCACCCTTTTGGCCCATTGTCCTCGACGGTGGTAACGTCGGGGAACTCACAAGGATTCTCAAGCCATTGATATTTACCACACGGCAAAGAGTAGTGAGACATTGCCGAGGTGTACAATGAGTTCATGTCCAAGAACACTGCATTTGACTTTGCACCGGTGTTTTGTCTGCTCGGATCGGTTGACAAGACGCGGTCCCCATGAAAAAAATACTCACCCCTCATTGAACGCTCTACAAAAAGGTGCTGATCTACATCGGTGATTAGGCCTATATCCTCCCTACTAATTTTTAAAATCAAATCCATCACCAAATGGGGTGTGTAAAAATAGTAACCTATATCTAACCCGAACTCTGAATAGATTTGGTCTGTGTTCTTGCAGACTATATCCAACAGAGTTAAAACGTCACTGGCCAAGTACAGTCTACAATAATCCCACCCATTTTTACAATTCCCCTTATCCCACACCTTCTTGGCAAACTCATATTCCTCGGCTGTGCATTCACTACTGGTCAGTGAATTGTAAAAAGCTTCAATTGGAGGTAGTTTCACCTCGCTTAAGCGAGCGCCAGAACAGTAATAGTCGTATGCGTATACACCTTTGCAGGTCAATAGGTCATACATTTCACTGTCTGGAAAGTGCTGTTTAAGCAAGGGAAAGCTATCAAAATTGTCGCTTTTCTGCACTTGAATCAATTGACTCAATGCCTTGGGAAAAAAACTAAAAGAATCTAAAAACCTGATTTTATTCCAACACGTATGCCCATTATCCACTACCTGCCATTTCAGCTCGAGAAGCAACAACTTCTCGGCCGATTTGGGAATAATGTTATAGGTAAATGAACTGTTTACCCATGGACTGTCTACTCCCCCTCCCTCCCTGTGCATACGTTTCAGTGCCGGTAAAATAAATTTTAAGTCATAATTTGAGTTGTGGATAAAAACTGGAATAAAAAACTGCTGGCTAACATTTAAGTTACACGATTGATGTGCTACCCCTCTAAATTTACTATCCCCAGAGGATATTTCCTGCCACAAGTGATTATGGTCTCTGACTTTCCCCCTCCCCCCTCTTTTACCTTTAGTACCCTTATCCCCCTCTACAAACTCCCCCTTACAAACCCAACATATTTTTTGATTTTTAATCGCGAGACGATCCTCTGCAGACAACACCATAGGATAATCTGTATTTATCAAACGAGAAATAGCACCATTAGCCGTGCCAATTAGTTTAGTCAGTGCCAGGACCATGAACTCGTCCTCCTCATCCAATGTTTCTACTATTTCTAACAGCCGCATGGTGTTAGAACTGTCTCTTTGCGCATGGGCATAGGACACTGCAATAGCTTGATGTTCTTTGATTCGGTTTGGAAATCGAGGATCGTTCACCTCCACCAGCTTAGCTTCACAATCCAAAGATATTTTGTTGCACTGGAGGAGGGTGTTTTGAAAATTTTTGAAGCGTAAAATGGCCCTATCCCCTGAAACCGTTTCCACTGTCTGATAACCATGCCGTCTACAATGCTTCATGTGATCTCGTAGTTTTATATCACTACGGAATTGTGACAGGCATGTCGGACAGTAGAAACGTGTCCCCCTATGCTTACCACCCCCCAGAACTCTACTAATGTCTGTGATCGGGTTAAAATAGCCAATTGAATTGGCAAAGTCACTATATGGTGGTGTGTACAACAACCAAACCCAGTGTTTGAATTATTCAATTGACGGGCCTCTTACAGGGAAAACAACCCCCTTCTTTTTTAAACGAACCCCATCTTCAAATTCAGTTTCAAACTGAACCACAGTAACGCCGATATTTAAATGGGCATTGATCCTTTCAAAAATATCAATGGATCTTAGCGTTACTGGGTATTTTCCTTCTAAACAAGTGCAATCTACAATGGGGAAATTGTATCCTTCCTTCCCATGTACAGCCCAATCGTCTAAATTCGTCTTGGTAGCGTCACGTGCTAGAGGCTCGAATGCTGATATGAGGAAAGCTTACTTGAAACATTTTTGACCTGTTTCAAAACAGATCTTCTGGACACCACGACAACCAACTAAATCTGGATTATAATTTAAAACTATACCCTCATCCCTATGCCCCCTTCTTAAAATAAAATCTTTCTTAAATTTACAAATATTCACACTTAAATTTTCAACATAAAGAACTACAGAGCCGCTCCCATTTTCGTTATAGTTCTCAAGATGCGCAATAATTTGACCTATCCACTTGCAAAAAACACTTTCAAAATTTTCTAAATTCGGATAAATCACGGGCATCTTGGAGTGTATATAATGGTGGTAAACTTCACTTTTTCCTTCATTTAAATAAAATACCTTTAAAACAATTGAAACCTTAATTGAATCCCTCCCCCCTCCCCATAATTGAATTTGGTTCTCCAGCAGTGCGCGAATTTTATCTACATAGTCATGCACAATTTCTACGGGGTCAAACATAAAATTTCCCCCCATAAGTGAATTAAATGGATCCCCAAAAGTCGCAGTGTAGACAACTATTGCATTTAAAATTGTGTTGGACACCTGAAAGTCTGGAAATGTTGTAAATTGGACATTGCCCCCTCCCCCTCTTGTATATCATCAACACCCCCTCCCCCTCCACATTGTTCAATATTTGGGATATGCGAATGCTCCACTTCAGTTGTTTGAAGTGGAAGTAGGGTATCGGAGGCTAGAGGAGGGTTCCCAGTTAATTCATTTGTAAAATCATTTAAAAGCTGTAGTGTGTTTGGACTTAGCAAAGGTAAGTCCCCCTGCTCAACTGCGCTATAATCTACATTCAAAAAATCATCTAAAAACTCATCAATATTAAACGGTATTTGACTGTCAGGTAAAATGTTATCGTCCCATGTTAAATGGTTGGAGAGCTCCTCTCCTTCTCCAACTGATGAGGATGATGATGATGATGATGATGAGTATGGGACCAATGCAACCTATAAATGAAAAAATAGCTTATTTTCAAATTGTTCAAATCATCCCTACTGTTAAAATTTGGATTATTATTTAGATATTATTTAAAACGCGCTTAGTAGTATAGTAGCAGTATGCACATAGTAGCATTTGGTTAATTCAACTGAAAGAAAATCCAACTTAACGAAAATCTAAAACCCCGCGTTACATAGAAGAACAAAATTTGATTTTGTTCAAACAACTCCACCCCCCCCCCCCTCAATTTCCACTATTTAATACTCCCCCTCCGAGCCGGTCATCACGGCGCTTTCCCGCGGCGCGGGGAGCACTGCTTCTCGGGCCCACCGGCGCTTCCCGGCCACCACGGCGCAAAAAGCTATCTTTTTCTTAGCCGAATTCCCGGTTCCCATACCCGTTCACCAACGCGTGAAGAAACAGTTTTTTTTTCACTTTGGTGGTGATAGAATTGAGGTATGTCCCCCCTCCCCCCTTTCAGCGATGTCCTAAATATATTGTTAGACCTTAATTTGAAAATCAGCTCGTTTCACCGGTTCTCCAGCAAATAGAGATTGCATAGGCCTGCGCTTAATTATTGCAATTGTCTGCATGAAACCGTTTTAATTTGATGGAGAAAAAACAACCCCCCCCCCTTTTCAGCAATGTCATAAATAGCAATTATTATTTTTGGGGGTATTACTTGTTTCGCTCTTACATAGAATTCCAATGTTCTAAATATCTATCGCTAATTTTGCAGACAATACCGCTATTTTCTTGGTCAAACAACAGAATTACGTAAAAAGCATTGAAAGCCTAGACTTGGCCCACTAACCACTAACCGCTAATGATAGAACAAAACAGGAAAAGGATGAAACAGATCTATTTATATGCATGTGCGGAACACGTATGCCAAAAATTAAGACTATAATATTCACGGCAAAAAATAGCATTTTGAGTTTCAAATGGTGAGCATTAGCAGTAAACTATAAAATTAGCTAAAAATATTATTATAAGGTTGAAAATAGCGAAGATGCCTACAATGGGAGGAACATAGAAAATTGGAAAGATTAGAAAAAGAGCGGTTTCTTTGCAAAAAAACAAACATTATATTTAGATATCTCCGAGGGAGGGGGAGCAGAGAAATTTAAGACAAGGGGTGTAGGACTATAGAGAAAATAACATTTTTTTTAAATATCACTGAGAGACATTTTTACACAGTGTTGAAAAATAGTGAAAAAGAAAAGACTAAAAAAAAACATTGGAAGAAATAGATATATATATTTCTATAAGTAGAGGTAAAAATGCTCACATTTGCAAATCCTGGCTGCACTTGGGTGCCAGATTGGCCCGGGTAGGTAACATCACGCTCTTGTGTAGACGGGGCAGGTATTAAAGGTCCATGGAAAGCAGCCGCCCACTCTCTCTTTAATTTTCGGCCAGGCTTCATTGTTGCCTGCACAGATGAAACTTGGGTGGTCAACACTTGTTTTGGGGTCGTGTAAGGGCCAGCATACTTAATAATGGATGGTGTCACGGGGGCTGCCTCGTCTTCTCTCGCTTTCTTAGATGGAGGGGACACACATTCTTAACAATTTGCCTTAAAAGAAGAGAAAAAAGTTAGTATGGAAAATAATTTCCCCCCTTCTTTTACAGAAGGAAAATTAGTATCCCCACCCCCACTAACCATAATTTTGTCTACCCCCCCTAAATTTCAGAAAATTAAGCCACCATAGGTTTACCCTCTCATTGAGTTAATCTTGCGATTTATTCAAGCGCAAGGCAGATCAATAAAGAATATATCTTACTGCATTTTATTCAAATGTTATAGTTAAAATCACTAAAATGTCGAAGAGAAATGGTTCAACACTGAAGTCGAAAACAATTATGGTAAAAACAATTATCTTTTCATTTCTATTTTGTCTCTATTAAAAGTGCTAACCCCCTCCCCAACAAAAATCCTGGATACAAAATTGATCCCCTCCCCTAAATTTAGGAAAATTAAGCCACCCTAGGGTTACCCTCTCATTGAGTTAATCTTGTGATTTATTCAAGCGAAAGGCAGATCAATAAAGAATATATCTTACTGCCTTTTATTCAAATGTTATAGTTAAAATCACTAAAATGTCAAAGAGAAATGGTTAGACACTGAAGCCCAAAACAATTATCTTTTCATTTCTATTTTGTCACTAATAAAAGCGCTAACCTCTTCCCCAACAATACTGCTGGATACAAAATTGACCCCCCCCTAAATTTTGGAGAATTAAGCCACCCTAGGTTTACCCTCTCATTGAGTTAATTTTGCGATTTATTCAAGCGCAAGGCAGATCAATAAAGGATATATCTTACTGCCTTTTATTCAAATGCTATAGTTAAAATCGCTAAAATGTCAAAGAGAAATGGTTCGACACTGAAGTAGAAAACAATTATGGTAAAAACAATTATCTTTTCATTTCTATTTTGTCACCATTAAAAGTGTTAACCCCTTCCCCAACAAATATCCTGGATTCAAAATTGACCCCCTCCCCTCTAAATTTTGGAAAATTAAGCCACCCTAGGTTTACCCTCTCATTGAGTTAATCTTGCGATTTATTCAAGCGCAAGGCAGATCAATAAAGAATATATCTTACTGCCTTTTATTCAAATGTTATAGTTAAAATCACTAAAATGTCAAAGAGAAATGGTTAGACACTGAAGCCCAACACAATTATCTTTTCATTTCTATTTTGTCACTAATAAAAGCGCTAACCCCTTCCCCAACAATAATCCTGGATACAAAATTGACCCCCCCCCCTAAATTTTGGAGAATTAAGCCACCCTAGGTTTACCATCTCATTGAGTTAATCTTGCGATTTATTCAAGCGCAAGGCAGATCAATAAAGAATATATCTTACTGCCTTTTATTGAAATGCTATAGTTAAAATCGCTAAAATGTCAAAGAGAAATGGTTCGACACTGAAGTATAAAACAATTATGGTAAAAACAATTATCTTTTCATTTCTATTTTGTCACCATTAAAAGCGTTAACCCCTTCCCCAACAAATATCCTGGATTCAAAGTTGACCCCCTCCCTCCAAATTTTGGAAAATTAAGCCACCCTAGGTTTACCCTCTCATTGAGTTAATCTTGCGATTTATTCAAGCGCAATGCAGATCAATAAAGAATATATCTTACTGTCTTTTATTCAAATGCTATAGTTAAAATCGCTAAAATGTCAAAGAGAAATGGTTCGAACACAACGAATCCCCCTTACTTAAACGTTTTTATTACACAACTTGTGAAAAAAAATCATGACAATCAGTAGTCTATAGCCTTAGGATAGAAATCAATGTTTCTATTTTTACCATTTAGAAAAAAATTAAATATTCCAGTCTATAGGCTTTAAATAAGATAAAAAGATTGTTAAAGTAAAAATTTCGCGAAATATACTAGGCATCCTTTTGAATCTGAGAAACCTTTGACTAAACTTCTAACGTAAACGTACAGGAAGTGTTTTAAAAAGGGTGAGAGCTAATTTTAATCTCGCGATGGAGAGCTTTATGTCAAACCAGAGTGGGTTAATAACAACAGAGCGACTAATGTCTCAGTTAGAGAAAAGATTACAATACAGAAAAGCCAAAATTTATCGAAAAGAGAATTATTTCTATTGCGAGAATTATCGTTGTAAAACAATGGGGGGGGGTTAGGTTTTTGAGGGTAAAAAGAACATATTTTATGTTTTCTAGTGAGTATAAAAATAGCATGGTGGTGGTTTGGGGGGAGAGGTGGGACTTAGATATACTGGAGGGTGACCAAGGAAAATAATTTTATTTTGAAAATAAAAAATGTACTAAAACAGAACTTACATGGTAAATTGAGGTTGCCAATGCTTCAAGCTCATCAAAAATATCCATTCTTGTTCTTTCAACTGTGTCACAATAATTTCTGATAATTTAATCACAATGCATGTCCGTTATATACGAAATCTCAAGGGTGAATTGTTATGTAACGGGGAAAACCATATGTAAGCGAGCATCTGATTGGCTGAGAAAGGAGATGTAACCGACTCGCTGATTGGCTGAGAAGGAAACACGTGATCTAACTGTTTCCTATTCCTGGACACCTTGACATTCGCCTCGAGCGTGCACTTGGCCAAAACAATAACAACAACAAATAAATTTACCTCGAAAAAAGAGGTCATTGACCCACTTTGATTAACCACATGTTCTCTCTAGGGACTCTATGCCCATATATGGACTCCCGCTGGGAGTAGCACCCCCCTTTCTACTATTGTTATATGTTCTTTGAAGTATTTGTTTTAAAATGAGTATTTTATAATTTCGAACAGATAAGTTTCATGAAATGAGGGGTAGTTAGAGGGGGCTAGTTGACCTCCATCACTTCAACCCTTAAAATAAAACTAGAACTTCCAATTTTCTACCAAATGAGCCACCTTTAAAGATTATAAAACCATCCGTACCGTAAGAACCTTCAATGCTCTGGAGCATGATTTACAATTCTTGCTCCATGCTCTGGTGGTTTGGTAACAACCCCAATAGCCTTGTTATATGATCTTTGGACTATTTTGAATAGAATGGCTATCTCAAAATTTCTATTGGATGTATTTTAGGAAAACACCACGTATTTGGGATAGATAGATGCCCTCTGATCATTTTGACTCTTAAAAAGAGCACTAGAAATTTTGACTACCAATCCAATGAGAACCCTTCGAAGTATATGCGACCACCCTTTCCATAAAAACCTTACATACCCCCAGGGAATAATTTAAAACCCATGCCCTGAGGGTTGTGGGGAGGTTGTTATCCTCAAAGACATAATATCCGAACCCTCCAACTACACTGAACAAAACTGCTATTTCGAAATTTTAATTGGATATGCTTGGGGAAATGATGGGCGTGGAGGAAGGGGGATGTTTGCTCTAAAATCACTTTTAATACTTAAGAAGGGTACTATAGCTTCCAATTTCAAAACAAATGAGCCCCATCTGTGGTTTATACAACAAGCCATTCCATAAAAGCCTTATTATTACAACCCTTGCCCCAGGGATCTGGGGGGGGGATGACCCTAGAGACATTGTTATATATTCTTTGGACTATTTCGAATAAAATGGCTATCTCACAATTTCAATCAGATGCGTTTGGGGAAAAGAGGGGTAGTCGGGGGAGGGGTGTAGGGTTAGTTGCCCTCCATCACTTTTGACTCTTAAAAGGGAGCTATAACTTCCAATATTTAACCAAATGAGACTCCTCTAAAGTTTATACAATCACCCCTTCAGTAATAACCTTAAATGCCCCTGGGACATAACTTACAGCCCTTACTCGCAGGCCCTGGGGGTTTGTTTCAACCCCAAAAGTCTCGTTATATGATATGTGTTCTATTTTCAACAGATTAGCTATCTTAAAATTTCAATTGGATGGTCGGGGGGTAGTTGGCTTCTGATCCCTACTACTCTTAAAAAGGCCACTATAACTTCTGATTAACAATCCAATGACCACCTCCAAAGCTTATACGACCACCCTTTCTATGAAAACCTCATATGCCCCTAGGGTATTACCTACAACCCTTGCCCTGAGGGCTGGGGGGAAGTGATCGTTCTCAAAGGCATAATTTCCGGATCTTTTGAAGTAGGTTGAACAAAATTGCGATCTCAAAATTTTCACTGGATGTGTTTAGGGAAATGATGGGCGTGGGAGGGGGGTTGGTTGCCCTCCATTCATTTTCGATTGTTAGAAAAGGCACTAGCCCTTTCAATTTCCAATTGAACGAGCCCTTTCTGAAGTTTCTGCGACAACTTGATGTCAATGTCAGCTACGACAACTACAAAAAATAATACATTTTTCCAACATTGTTCTTTACTTAGGCAGCGCTATTGCGTTGACTGTGACTACACTTTAAATTTGTTGCAAAATTTTCTTTAAAATATAATTAGCAAGCCAAAATTAAAATTCTTAAGGAGACAAACAAAAAAACTCTTCAAATATTCGTTTTTTTATCCTAAAAAAATATTTTCAATTAAAAACGCGGAGAAATTAATAAAAAATATTTTATTTTCCGAAAAAGAAGTTATTCAAAGAAAATTAAAGAGATACATTGAGACGAGTAGATACAACGTCGTAAAATAATTCAACCTTAAAACAAACAGAAGTATCTACCAACGTAAAAATGAGACCAAAAACGAGAAGAAATTACAATGAATAATCAAGTTACACTTAAAACGAAGAGAATTTACCACAAATAGGATTAGGACTAACACCCACTAAATTTTTTAATGCCAGAGCGTCATTTTTGCTCTTTATATAATTACCGCAAGCACGGGCTTCACCCAAGCCCTGGCACTCGGCACGCTTGTATATATTTGATTCTCTAATTACACAAAAGCATAATCATCGAATTATTCCTTAATTTTAAGTCATGAGGTGTCAGATCGGCAGTGTCAATTGAATTCCGAAATCCTGGCGTGAATTTGATTCCTCCTTTCTGTTAATACATCAAATAATCATCTATTGCATAGGGTTTGTTTTCTTTTGGGGTTCGTTGTGGTTCTCACTGTTGCTTCTCTTCTAACCGAAGAATTCGTTTATGATTCGATGCGATCATCCACATTCCAAACGTGGATTTTATTTGTCCATTGCTTTCATTTGGGATTCGTTGTGATGCTTGTTATGGTATGTTTTCTTATCGCAGATCTTGTTGTACTTCATTTTTGAGTATCATTACCTAGGGCATTTTCCCGTATCTTTTACTCTAGATGTTCGGATTCATTCAAAATCATGAGTATTTTCGTATGACGTCATAGATACCAGAAACCCTTTTTTCCCAGTTTCTCGCCAGTCGTTTTATCTTTGATTTAATTACGTTTTTATATTATTCATTAACAACCAGGAATGTTCCAGTTAGACCCCGGTGCCGATAAGGGAAGGCCGGTGGCGGCAGGGCCAAAAACAGCAGCAGTGCCGTGCCGGTGGCGCGCCGCCAATGATTTTCTTGCGCCTCCACCGATGAGATGTCGGCGGCGCCGTCGACATCTTAAAACGTAAAACGAACAGCAATTATTCCTTATATGAAAGGAGCTGTCCCCTCCTCAACACCTCACTCTTTACACTAAGGTTTGACTCTTTTTCACCACTCTACTTTTAAAAAACTTTAGCGTAAAGAGAGAGGCGTTGAGGAGGGGATAGCCCCTTTCATATACGGAATAATTGCTGTTCGTCTTAAATTTTAATGTCGCTCCTTACTTTCAGTTAAAAAAAACTTGCATTTTTTAAATTAAATTCAAGAGGACGATACTTTTGTCAACATATGAAGAACCATGTTTATTGCAATTGTATGTGTCTTGTTTATATACAAAGTAAAACAAGAGACGAAAATTTCCGAACAAAAGAGTAGTAAAGAATTATGGTATACAAAGTAATATTTGGCAGGGATAGTCACTAGTGATGTATCACTAGGGGTGGCACCGTGATTAGGTGATTTTCGGGGATTCGAGGAACCAAATGTTTTTCGGAATGATAAGGAAAATCGAAATACTTATACACACGAGAAAAGAAAAGCTCTGACTCTGCGGTTGACGTAATAGAAAATTGTCGCAAAATTAATTCAAAGCCAGCCGAACGCCGTGCAGCGCGTCGGCGGCATTGGGACACTTCGGCGGGGGACAACCGAGCCTCTCGTTGGCGGCGTTCGGTTGATGCGGCGGCGTGGCGCCAGGGTTTAGTTCAAATGCCTTTTAAATTACTCATTGGAAACTTTGACGGGAATTCAATTCCTCATCCATGTTTATTCTTAACAGTAGCTATTAACACGTTTCTCATTCCGTTGTAATTTCTCAAATATCTAAACTACGCGATAGGTTAATTATCCTGTTATTCTTTAGTTTTAAGTCATATTTTCGTTTGCAATTGAATATGATTTGTTGTTGTTTCTTGTTTTTTGTTGTTGTTGTTTCTATATGTTTTATGTTGTTCAATATGTTTTTTGTTGTTTCTTGTGCCATGCATTTTCCTTTAGCTGTTCAATCATTTGTCATCTTTTGTAATTTTGGATGCGTAACTGATAATAAAAACGATGCGATCACTCCTTGGGGGGAAGTGATGCAATTTAAGTTCTTGAAATATGCTCACAAATATGGGGTCATTCGTATGAATTTTTTTTCAAAAAAGTCTCCAGATAAATTTTATCAAACTCTATCAAACGTGGCAACCTATCTAGATTTTTTCAGGCCAAAAAAATCACAGGTTGCCGTTTTTAATAAAATTTTATTAATACTTAAATACATACACAGTTCCTCTTTGAAAGAGAGTAGATTTCATGTAAATATGTATACTCTTACTGTTACTACTAAGAATTTACTGCATCACCAAGCCGCCTGTGGCCACCACGGCAACGCACCCTCATTCTCCATCTCGATCTATTCAAAGTTCTTAACAAAAACGCGAGCTAAAGAGACAACGACAATTCACGAAAATGGATCTGCCACATTGGGTGATTAGATGTTCCTTAAAGTGTACGTTCTTGAAATGTCTTAACAGAACTTGTAGACTGCTCCAATTACTCAAGGAGTTTTCTAAGTAAAGAAAGGTTTTCTTGAGCCTCAATGTATATGAAGAAATAAGGATGGCCAGACAATTTTCTGTTCAGAAATTAGGCTTTCAGAACTAAAATCAAGAGAATCAGTATTTAGTTATCAACTATTTCCCATCTATTTTTAGGGAGTTTCTTGCAAAGAGTGGCAAACTACCATCAATAGAATCTTCCAGCTCTGAAGATTCAGGTAGAGAAGAAGGTGAAAATACGAAAGTTGGTAGAAATATGAAAACAGCCTTTAATAAGATGACTAGCGAGTTGGAAGAGAATGCTGAACATGTTGTATCTAAGAAACAAGAGACAGTAAACAACAAAGCAGAGGTATTTGATAAAATACCTGAAAGACTTGAAGATGTTAACCTTAAGCAGGGTACTGAGCCTTCTTCTTTGAAAGCAATGGAAGTATTGCAGCCAGTGAAACTTAAAGATTCCTGCAGTGGAACCGAAAAAAGGTCGAACATCCCCGAAAAAATAGCCACAGAGCACAAGAATAATGCAAATCAAGGAGAATTAAAGAGGCAAAGCTACGTGGAAAATTTATTAGATGACGATATTTTCACGTCTTTTCAATTTAACTGTCTCAACGCTCACAACATGTACAGAGCGAAACACAAATCTAGCCCATTGATTTTATCGTCTGAGGTGAGAAGGTTGGCTTAATTTATCTTAATATGTCGTTGTAATAAGACATTTTTTCATTGTGTACACTGTTTTTGTTGGTAAAATTGGTTACTAGTTCTCCGTCAAACTCTTATGGCCTGTAGTGTAAATAATCTTGTCATGATTACAATGATAGCTGCAACCTAGTAAATGCGACCCATAGTAACCGGAAGTTTAAAAACTTGTTTAAAAAAACAACTGTCTAGTTTTAAAAAAACACCATTGAATGATAAATTAATTCTGGAATAGTAACTATTAATTCAGATAATTCTAAATAAAGGTTTATTGAGAAAACAAATGTACGGGAATTTTGAAAAAGAGCCAAAAACTCGTCAGAAACGGCGTTTGTTCTTCTTCTGTTTTTTCTTCGCCATTAGTGGGACACCGGAAAATTATAGAAAGCTATTTATGAGGCTCATGTGAAAGCTAAATTATTACCCAAGCTATTATTAAAGCAGAAATTGTCTAAATCGCCATAAGCCATCAGATAATTAAGGAAAGGGGATGGGGGAAGAATGTAAGGAATAGTCTCTCATACCCCTTCATTTAGACGACGCCTGAATAGGGGTGCTGCGGTATGATACCTCCTTTCCTATCATAGAAAAAATTTCTGACATTTATTAGAAAGCTTCATGAGAAATAATTAGAATTGACGTTTAAGGCAAAGGGTAATTAGAACATTTGGAGGATGTGGATAGGAGGTGTCCCGATATAAGTTTAAAGAACCAGATAAAGGATAAAAGACATATTAGAATACAAAAATAGCATAAGCATGTATAGTTAAAGGATTATAAGATAAGTTAATATGTTTTTAAAATCTTTCTCTTTCTCTCAACAAGAAAACGAAATTCAAAATGCTTGGTTCTTCATCTGACTGACATCTAAAATATAGTTCTCATTACACATGCAGTTTCAGGGGAATTTACTTTAGGGATGGGCAAAACCTCAAAAGGAAACAAAACTTAGTCGAGTTGTGCAAACAATATGAGAAGCTACTGCAGCAATCGTGAAAATTTTGACATTTTGCAATTGCGCATGTGGCAAAAGGCAAGCCTGCATACATTCTTTCTTCCTTCTCTTTTTTTTGTTTCTCATAAAAACCACAAAACGGGGGACATATTTCTCGAAAACTTAGTCAAGACTGCTCCAAAGCTGGAAATTTGAGAAGAATAAGATATTTAGAAAGTCTAGCAAGATTTGGCTGAGTGAGCATTGACTGGATCAATGGTTATGTACTATATTTTCTTCATAGATCCTAGGCAGCGCAAAAGTGCTAACTAAATAAAGAGCAATGTTGGCACAATGTATTATTAATCTATTTTTTTGTCTTAGACCAGGGAACTTCGTATCGAAGGATTCGTCGTAGACGCTTCACAAAGGAGTCATTCGATTTGAAATTGAAAGGGCTAGTGCCCTTTTTAATGGTCGAAAGTGATTGGAGGGCAACTAATCGCCCTCCCTCGCCCACCATATCCCCTAACACATCCAATCAAAATTTTGAGATAGCCATTTTATTCAATGTAATTGAAAGGTCTGGAAATTAGGTCTTTGAGGATGACATCCCCCCCCACAGCCCTCAGGGCAAGGGTTGTAAGTTATGCCATGGGAGTATACAGTTTTTATAGAAAGCGTGGTCGTAGGAACTTTGGAGGGAGCTTAATGGGGTGGTAATCAAAAGTTCTAGTGTCCTTTTTAAGATTCAAAGTAATAGGAGGGTGGGTGATCCTCCCCCCACACCTTGTATTTTACCCAAATGCATGTGATAGGAACTTTGTGATGACCATTTTATTTCGTAGAAACTTCGAATAGGGCTCATTTGATTGGAAATTGAAAGGGCTAGCGCCCTTTTTAATAGTTGAAAGTGACTGGAGGGCAGCCAACCCCCCTCCCACGTCCACCATTTCCCAAAAAACATCCAACCAAAATTTTGAGATAGCCATTTGGTTCAACGTAGTTAAAAGGTCTGGAAATTATGTCTTAAAGGATGAGAAGCCCCCAAAGCCCTTAGGGCAGTGGTTGTAAGTTATGCCCACGGGGTATATAAGGGTTTTATAGAAAGGGTGGTCGTATGAACTTTGAAAGAGGCTCATTGGGTTGGTAATTAGAAGTTCTAGTTTTTTTTAAGATTCAAAGTAATCAGAGGATGGATACCCCACCCCCCAAACTCACACCTTTTATTTTTCCGAAATTTATCTGATAGAAATTTTAAGATGGTTATTTGTTGTCATAGAATTGATAAGGGCTCATTCGATTGGAAATAAAAAGGGCTAGTGCCCTTTTTAATAGTCAAAAGTGACTGGAGGGCAAAAAGCCCCCTCCCCACGCCCATCAATTCCTAAAACACATCTAATCAAAATTCTGAAATAACCATTTTGTTTGGCTTAGTTGAAAGGTCTGTCTTTGAAATTATGTCTTTGAGAATGACAACCCCCCTACAGTCTTCAGTGCAATGGTTGCAAGTTATACTCAAAGGGCATATAAGTTTGGATGGAAAGAGGGGTTGTATAAACTCCGGAGTAGGCTCATTGGATTGGAGATCAGATGTTCTATTGCTCTTTTTATGAGTCAAAGTTATCGGGGTGCAGCCACCCCCCCCTCTTTCCCGTCGTATTTTCCCCCAAACGTAACCGACAGAAATTTTGACATAGCCATCTGTTCAAAAATAGTCCAAAAATCATGTAACAGGGGCTTTGGAGTTGACAGAATCCCGCAGAGTCTGGGGGTAAGGGTTATAAGTTATGCTCTAGGGGCATATAAGGATTTATGTAAGGGGTGGTCGTAGAGATTCATTTGAATGGAAATGTATAGTTCTAGTTCACTTTTAAGAGCCAAGCATGATGAAGAGCAACTAGCCCACCTCCCTGACATCCTCTTTTCCCGTAACGCATTCAACTGAAATTGTGAGACAGCCATTTTGTTACCAATAGTCCAAAAATCATATAACTATGTCTTTAGGTTGGACACAATCCCCGAGAGCCCATGGGCAAGGGTTGTAAGTTATACCCCGAGGCAAATAAAATTTTCATGGAACGGGTATCGAGCAAGCTTTGGATCGGATGGAGCTCAATTGATTAGAAGTCGGAAGTTGTAGTGAATTTTTAAAGAGTCAAAAGTGGATGGAGGGCAATCAGCCCCACCACGTCTAATTCCCCAAAACACATCTGATCAAAATTTTAAGGGAGCTATTTTGTTTAGCATTGTTGAAAGGTCCAGTAACGATGTCTTTGGGGATGTCAACCTCCCCACAATCCTCAGGACAAGGGCCGTAAGTTGGACAATTCGTTCATTGCTTACACATAGTATTTGTTATTGAGAAAGGTATGCATGTTTGAACTTTACTTTCCAATAGGACGAAGGGCATTTAGATGAGCCTTTCAGAGAATGTTGAGGGGAGTGTAGAACTAAATAAAAACATGTTATGTGTATACGGATTGTCAAAAGGGTGTAACACAGGAATAATACAGAAATAATATTAATTTGGAAAATTCAGGAAGTGATAAGGGAGATGATCAAAAAGGCAATATTTCCATGCTACCAATACTGCTACAACTACCAGTTGAGATTATTCGTATGCTTTATTTCTCTACATCCGTATCTTTTTATTGTTGTGCTTTTTGGTCAAATACATTTTCTCTCCACCTTCGCCCTCTTCGTGTCTTGGAAAATTCAGATATGCGGATTTTAAGTAGTGTCCGAAGCCGTGTTTCAGTCAGAGCGATCTGTGTAAAATTTAGAGTGGTATCAGTGTTGGGTTTGTTCTTTTACAGTAATGTAAAACTAATGTATCGAATTATGAATTGCAATCTAGGACCTTGCTTTAATTTTAGGTTTCAACTAGGAAACCAGGTCCATAACTATTTAACTAGACAAGATCAGAATTTCTGTACATCTTTTGCTCCGTCTATGCGATCTACGTTTCTCTTAGGCACGTTAGACCTAAATGTTGGTTAAATGTGCCAGAAGACATTAAACTTAATAAGGACCGGTCTGAGTTTGAGTTTGATGATTTTCCCCTGTATTATCCATTTAATCTCAGGTTTGTTCTGCTGTATTGGAATTCTTTCCAAGATACTCTATTTTCCTTCCTCTCACTCCAAATTTCTTTGGAAAGTTTTCAGGAGCCAGCTCGAATCACTTAAAAAAAGTAGCATCTCGCTTAACGATAGCGGAATTTAAAATTTGGGGCCTTCTATGTTGGTACAGCCACAAAGATAGCCTGTGTTATTTAGTTTAGACAGGACCGAACTTTGGTTGTCCAAAATTCTTGTGGCTATCCAATCAATTTAGCTGTTTATTCGAAAAATAGAGATATATGATATTATATATCTATATATATATATATAATAATATTACATATTATATAATATTATACAATTATAGAGATATATAATATAATATTATTATATTATATGTATCAGCTAAAAATAGGTGATATACCCCTTTGTTTTCTTTCACGGACTAAGGCCTCGAATTGAGAATTGAATTGGTCGTAAAAAATGTACCATGTCCCAAATTTTGTTCCGCGTGTTACGCTTCGCGTAACACGCGATTCGTCGGTGACGTAAAGTACTATCTTTGAAAATTTTGCATAAGACATTTTCATTCACTTCCTTTCTCTATTCCTTTGTTTTTTTTCCCTTCTAATACAGTATATTATTCTTGACAGTACCTGAAGAAATTGTTTAGAGTAACATATATTACAACAGAAACATTTTGCTACAGGCCAACAAAAGTCGTTGTTTTTTGGCCATTTACGACCATTTATAAACTTGGAAAACTTTAGCAAACTTTTTTCAAACTCAAAACGAGCAGAAATTAACATGAGCAGGGCTCAAAACCCCTATGCCATCCCAAGGCCAGAACATAACTTTACTGAAAAAATTTAAATGTTTTTACTTTTATAACTTTAATAAATCAAGTAATATTAACATTTTGATTACTAAACATCAGTATATGCATATTCATAGTATCAGTATATGTATGTATATCAGTATATGTAGGAAATGAGGTTAGCAGCTGATTTTGTATTAAATCAGGAGTTAAGCAGGGTTGTGTTCTATCCCCCTTTATATGGATTATTTTGATGGACTTTGTTTTAAGGAGCACAGGAAAGGCAATGGGAGACCACGGAATCAAATGGGGAGGAAAAAGTCTCCTGGACTTGGATTATGCTGATGATTTAAGCATCCTAGATGAAAGTGTGAGCAAAATGAATGAAGTTTTAGAGGTTTTGCGAGTTCAGGGTGCTAGTATTGGTTTGAAAATTAATGTTAGGAAGACTAAGTCACTAAGGCTAGGAGTAAGTGAAGATGAAAAGGTGACGTTGGGTAATGAAAAGATTGATCAGGTGGGCAGCTTCACTTACCTTGGTAGTATTATTAGTAAAGAGGGTGGGAGCAGTGAAGATGTTAAAAATAGAATAGCCAAGGCTCAGGGTGTTTTTCACAGTTAAAAAAAAGTCTGGAAGAATAGGAAGATAAGTCTGCAAACCAAGATTAGAATATTAGAAGCTACAGTGATAACAGTGGTCAAATATGGCTCTGAAGCATGGACGCTCCAAAAAGCGGATGAAGATTTGCTAGATGTTTTCCAGAGAAATTGCTTAAGGATTGTTCTGGGTACCCGGCTGACTGACCGTATTTCAAACAATAGGCTATACGAAAAATGTGGTTCAATACCGCTTTCTAGGTCTATAATGAAAGAAAGTTTGAGGTGGTTAGGGCATGTTGTGCGGATGAAGGATGACAGATTGCCGAAAATTGTTCTTTTCGGCCAACCATCTAGGGCTAAACGGAAAGCAGGTTGTCTCCGTCTGGGGTGGGAGGACGTCATAAAGAAAGACTTAAAGGAAATGGGAACTTCGTGGGCGGGTGTAAAAAGGGAGGCTTTGAATAGATTGGGGTGGAGGAGGAGGAGGAGCATAGCTGTGTTGGCCTCAGGCAGCTTGGTGCTGCGATGAGTTGTTAGTAGTAGTAGTAGTAGTAGTATATTAAACTGACAATGCACATTCATTTGTATTTTTTCAGTAAAGTGTAAATTATGTTTTGGCCTTGGGAAGGCATAGGAGTTTTGAGCCCTACTCCTGTTAATTTCTGCTCGTTTTGAATTTGACTCGGTTATTTATTGTAATTTCTGTTCGTTTTGGGTTTCATTTATTTATCGATGCTGATTTGTGGTAGTTTCACGCTTGGTAGACTATTTGATTTTGTTTTTGCTCATTTTTGGTTAATGAAAAAAGGCTTACTTTTCTTTAAATTTTTAATCGTTTTTAAAATCATACCGGAAATCCTTTCTCCATGGAAAATTTATCTTTAAAATTCTCCCTCCCCAATGTCCCAATGGAAAGGTTTTCCCGCGTAAACTTCCCCCAAGGAAAATATCTTCCGCATACCCCCCCCCCCCTCACAAAAACACTCCAAATAATTTCAACTCCTTTGAAAATTTCCCCTTGGCAATATCTCCGGAGTATTTCTACATGTAAAATTGAAAAGGCAAAGAGAAAGTAAGTCAAATAAAGATAATTTCGTATGAGAATTCTAGTAAGTTACCCCGTGTATAGTTTCCCTTTGAAAGTTAATCCACGGAAACTTCCCTCCCCACGGAATATTCTCCTCTTGGAAAATCACCCCACAGATAATTCCTCCCACGGAAAAATCTCCCTCCCCAAAAAATGTCTGCTTACTTTCCAATTATATCGTTTGTAATTACAAAACAAATTTCATAACTTAAGATCTTTTCCCTAGTGACTTTAGGGGTCATGTCATCCCCACAGCTATAATACTTGACCTTTCAACTATGCTGATCAAAATGCCTATCTAAAAATTTTGATTGGATGACTTTGGGAAAAAGGAGAGCAGGAGGAGAAAGGAATCTGGTTGCCCTCCAATCGATTTGGTCACCAGATAGAGACGTACAACTGTAAAAAAAAAGAAAGACAAAAACGCAAACCCCCAAAGAATCACACGGTTCGTTATAACAGGTTTTTACAAGAAGTCACTCCAGCTAATAACAACCAAAAAAAGGAGTTTTTCAGTAACAATTTACATATCAAAGAAATTAGGTTTTTACGGTATTTCCGAATTACTACTTATTTCTGTTTTTATAATTTAGATAAATGCGCTTTACTAAAATTACTTGAAATGGTAAAATGGAAAATATTCTATTTTAAAATTATATTCTAGTGGTTTGTATATTTGAACTAATTGTTTGCATAAATATTTGTGAAAAGCGATTAGTTGTTTGAAATTATTTTTATCTCAAATGAAATTTACTCTCTAGCAAAACATCAAGCCTTTATGCCCTTTAAATGAAAACTATGAGTAAATTAGTAATTTTTGAATAGCTGATAGGTTTTGAGAGATGGTAACTCTGATTTCTGACCTCGGCTTGCCAAACTACAATTTTATAGAGCGTAAGAACTGCTTCAAGCCAGTGCTTGTTGCTAATTTGAACAATAGGACTATTTGCACCTTTGCTACGAACATAAATATATGATTTGACTTTATTTGCAGCTTTGCAACCTAACAAGAGATTGGGCCGAGCATCTTGCTTCTATTGACCGTATGGAAAGTCAAAATTCAACAGAATACGGTGAAAATCTTTATTGTTATTGGTCTTCAGATTTGTCGAAAAAGCTTACTGGAAATGAGCCTGTGGATTCTTGGTATAGTGAAATTGACATGTATGATTTTTCAGACGAAGGAATGCCTAATGTAAAAACAGGTAGGTTGTAGATTTTTTTTTAAGATACTTTCACAGGTCGAAATCCATAGACCATTACATTTGGTATGGAAGTATTTGTCCAGCTACCCCCACGTGCGCACTCCGAAAAAACTATAACTGTTAGAGTGATTCTGACCACCTGAATTATGGCACTATTAATTTACCAATTTTATCTAACTTTTTAGTTTTCTACGTTTTCCTTTCTGATAAATATTTTGCATTGGTAAAAGTAGGGAGGATTTGAGGGATTAAAAGACCACATTTATCCCCCAATTATTTAGTTGGGACTCCTCAAGTGCTGTCGGGTCAAAAACGGTGGAACATAATTTCCTTTCTGCTAAACAATTGCCAAGGAGAAGGGGGTATTGGAGAAACCGGGGCCTAATTTTTGCCTCTTTTTGCTCAGTCTGGAAATAATTGCAAGTTTTTAACTTAAACAAGGTGGCAATTAGCTACGTTTCTCTTAAAAACTGAGAGTAGGAAGAGGGACTCTATCAATTGATCATCAATCGATAGGAAGATAGGCAAAATTTATTTTATTGATTCCCTCCCCTCTCAGATTTTAGAGAACACTTTTTTAGTGTGTTCTTAATGGCATAAATGCCTTGATTTTGGTATTTTGCATTGGTGAAATTTTAAAGAAAAAAAATATCCCCCCTCCCCTCTAGATTGACAAAATACATTTTGCCCTTCTCCTCTCCAACATTTTCATAAATTTACGCACTGGACTCTGAGTAGCTTACACTATTCTTATTTCTGCGCCGACTCAGGAATAAGTTGGCTTTAATACCTATTAAATAAAAAACAAAAAAAGTTTTTTCAACTGAAAGTAAGGAGCAACATTGAAACTTAAAACGAACGGAAATCCTTACTTATGTGAGGGGGTATTTTTCCCCTCCTTAATACCTCTATCTTTACGCTAAAGTTTGGCTTTTTGTTCCAATCATTTAAGAATGACTCTTGAAACACAAGGGCCGATCAATTAAACAATCAGATGTTTTAAAAGTTCTTTAAAAAAACCTTCATGGAAAGAGTGAGAAATTAAGGACGGGGTGACCCCCCTCATATACGTAATAATTTCTGTTCGTCTTAAGTTTTAATGTTGCTGCTTACTTTCAGTCGGAAAAAATCTTGTTTTTTTAATTAATCTCAAATCTTTTTTTAAATAATGCCAGGAAATCCAGCTCCCTCTTCATGGAAAATTCCCTTATCCCAGGAAACGTTATTCCATGAAAAGATCCTCCCACTTAAGCCCTCCCCCCTGCACCAGACCCACCCCCTCAAAAAATATCTGTATACTTGCCAATAACCAAAACTAATGTAAGCAATGGGCAAAATTCAGAGCTTGCAACCCTTCTCCCGGAGACTGCGGAGGGGGGGGGGAGGTGATGTCATCTTCAAAAATATAGTTATTAGATCTTTCAACTATGCTGAACGAAATGGCTATCTCAAAATTTTGATTGGAAATGTTTGGGAAAATATGGGTGCGGAAGGGGGGCTAGCTGCTCTCCAATATTTTTTTTTACTTAAAAATGGCACTAGACTTTCAATTTTCGATCAAATGAGCCCTTTTCCAATCTTTTAGGATCACTGGAACGATACGATCACCCCTGGGGAAAAAAAACGAATAAACACGCATCCGTGATTTTACTTCTGGCAAAAATGCAAAATTTCACATTATTGTGGAAGCTTGAAACCTCTACACTAGGGTTCTCTGATATGCTAAATCTGATAATGTGATTTTCAATGCAATTACTTGATGTTAGGGGGTGTTTCGATTAAATCGGACAAAATTTTGATTGGACACATTCAATCAAAATTTTAATTGGATGTGTTTGGGGGAATGATGGGCGTGGGGGGGGGGGGG